>QEOT01006255.1:212460-223600 GCA_003123785.1 Pterocarya stenoptera
TATTACTAATATTATTAAGTATTAAGTGTTATAGTATAAATTATAATATATGTATAATTTATAAATTTATAATAGTATGTATGATTAAATATTTTATTCTTATTTATAATAGTATGTTAACTATGTATCTTTCTTAATTATGGATATAATATGTATGGATAATTAAATTATTCATGCTTATTGCTTCATATACAAAATGTTAAAAGTTGTATATGGCTCATTATGCATTAACATACTTTAAGTTAGTAATAAAGTAATAATTAACATTATCAATAATGTAATTTTTATCTAATTTATTATCATTAACCATAAAATATTTTTTTATTGAGTTTGTTATATAATCCACATTAATAAGTCACTTAGTTTAATTTAGTATTGTAAATAATTTTTTTTATTAATTGATTTAAAAAAAAAAAGAGGCCAGACCGGACCGAAAGCTACCGGTCCTGTCCCGTCCCCTTGGGTGTTCGGTCCGGTCCAATTGATGGACCGAAAACCCATCACCAGACCGGACCGTGTCCAGCCCTACTTATGTTATTAAGTTTGGAAATTAGGCTTGAATGCTTAGTCATTAGCCTTCATTTTTTTTTTTTTTTTGTGATAAAATAGAATATCCTCACTAAGTAGTCTTATTTAGTATTGTCAGTGTGAATGATAAACTTAAAAAATTGTGGTGACCCCAATAAGAACCACAAATGTACTGTATAGCCAAAGGATTACGGTGACCCGAGTAAAACCTATGTATTGATGGGACAAGAAAAATAGACTGTAATGGTCTTAAAAGAACCATCATTGTAGACTGGCCCAACAGGTTGTTGTAGTCTAAGTAGCTGTCTATGTAGACTAACCCAACAAGTTATCGTAGTTTGAGTAGCTATCCTTGTAGACTAGCCCAAAAGGTTACTGTCGTTTTAGTAGGATCTGCCTTTACATATGACTAGGCCTAGATAACTACTTAAGATGGCCGGAGTATAGTTGTGATCTCCTATATAAATATATATATTAAAAGTTACGCAAAAATTGGGTTAGAAATTAATAATTATGCACTGTGGCGCAAAAGATGATTACGAAGCCTAAGCAAATTTTTGATGTTGCAACATGTTTATATTATTTTTCTTCTAGCTTAGATGAATGCGACAAATTTCTTAGGTCTATGTGTAATATCTCATTTTGTGCATTTTGTATTGAAATGGCATCCAAAAGTATAGTTGTCGATTTGAACAATGGAAAAAATTGGATGGAGAGAACTATCATATTTGGCATCACAAGATCCAATATGTCTTAGATAAGCAGGATGTCTTTAAGACCTTAACTCACTCTCTAACTAAGCCTGAGAAAGAGGACTCGGACCAATACAAGAGAATCATGAAACCTTTAATGAATGGGCTAAGAAGAACAATTGTGAACGCATTATCATGTTAAGCAGCATGCACAATAATCTCATGTGTGAGTTCGAAACCTATGACACTACTCAAAACATGTGGCAAACACACATGTGGCAAGCACTAAAGATGAAGTTTGGAGGAACTTTAGTCATAAGGTTGTGTAGATTGGCTATGATGATTGAATCCTACAAGATGCACTCTAACCACACGATAAAGCAGCATCTTAGGGCAATGTCTACCATGATTGTGAACTCAAGACAGGAGGAAACAACCTAACTAATAAGTAACAAGTCCAAGCAGTGATATGCTGTCTACCAAATTTTTGGGAAACAATGAGCCAGAATCTAATGCACAATGATAACATCAAGGACTTTGATGATGTTTCACGTCACTTGGAGCTTGAGGTTGAGTGCCTAGAGGCTACTGAGCCCAAATATTCGGCCTATAGGACTGAATTTGATTTACACAAGGCTTCTAGGCTTAAATGCAAGAAGTCCAAGATAGGAGTAGCTACTAAACAAGTGAAGAAAGTGTCAGGATCTTTTCAGCTCAGCAAAATAGGCAAGTGAAGGAAGAACAAATCCAAGTTAGCGTGCTTCAACTACGAAAAGAAAAATCACTTCGCTCATGAATGCACTGAGCCAAAGACGGTACACTGACTATTCTCGCATTGTTTTTGTAATTAGTCATGTGATGGTGTAGACAGTTAATTCAGGAGCAACCGAGCACATAGCACGAGATCGAGTTGAATTTGTGGAATATCGTCGGATTCCAACTAAGAGTTGTGATATCAAGGTGGAGAATGGAGTTAGAGTGGAAGTGTTGGGACTTGGTACCTAAAAGTTAGACTTGTGGGGCGGCCGCACTGTATGTATTTCTCCACAATGTGCTATACACTCCCGAGATCAGATGAAACTTCATTTTTGTAGTTACTTTATTAGGACTTGGTTTTCGATACATAAAAATAGTATTTCTTTATATTTGGGCAATATTTTTTATGGTTGTTCTTTTCTATCTTATGGTTTTATGATAATGGATTTCGATTATTCAAGTATAAATGAGAGTATTACTTTTCTTTCTGCATCTGATAATTTGGATTCATATAAATAGTATGCTAGGCTTGGTCATATAGGGTAAGAGAGAATGACTAGGTTAGCTAGAGAAAGCCTTGGCAATCTTTCTAAGGTCACGTTGCCCCAATGTGAATATTTTCTGATGAGAAAAGCTAAGAAAAAATCATTTGGAAAAGCGACAAGGGCATCTTTTCCATTGCAATTAGTTCATTCAGACATTGTAGCCCAACGAATGTGTGGGCAAGACACAGGGGGTGTCTACTTCATATTTACAGATGATTTTTCACATTATGGTCATGTCTATTTAATCTCTCATAAGTCTAAATCATTGGAGTGCTTTAGGAGATATCTTAAAATGGTTGAGAATCAATTAGACAAAAGCTTAAAAGTTCTGAGAATTGACCCCGAACATGAATACCTATCTGAGCAATTTAAAATGCACTATGATGAAAAATGAATCAATAGACAGGTTGCAATGCCAAGTATGCTATAACAAAATGACATGGCAGAAAGGACAAATTGGACACTGCTTAAGATGGTTAGGTTAATGATCGTACAAGCAAACCTACCAATTTCATATTGGGGGATGCATTTTTTATTACTGTTTACATTCTTAATCGAGTGCCCTCAAACCAGTACCTTCCACCCTGTATGAACTCTGGACCGGTGAGAAATCCAATTTGAGTAACTTGAGGCCATAGGGTTTAACGGATTTTGTACACAATACCTTTTATAAATACAAGAAACTAGGCCCTAAGGAAAAGAAGTTTATCTTTATAAGATATCCAAAACACTCTAAAGGATATGTGCTAATAGGTAGACAATTTGATAGAATTGTAGATACGATGCTAAATAGTCTTACATTCGCCCTCATGTCATTCAGTTTTGGTCAAACCACTTTTCCAACAATGCTTTTTCAGACCGTATCAATCACGACCATAAACAGTATGCCAAAGTAGCAGATGTCACGACTTCCATCTTATGGCATAGTCAAAGGTAAATTAAGAATACTTAATAAAATATGAGACTCACACAATGAGAAAGAATGGAATTATTTCCATACTTCCTCATTTGGTCGCATAAACACATGTAGTATGAAATACATGCTACGGTGGATTTTGCTTTCTCAAAAAGCATATGCCTATATCAATATCTTATAGATCTTAATCTAGCCACTCCTTAAGCTTCTAACCTGAGTTCCTCCATTTGCTTGCCTCCAAGGCACCAAAGAGGATCGCATCTGGCTAACCACAGGTTACATGAATCGTGGGATACCCTTGCATGGTCCTCTCAATACAATAAACATCATCTTAGCTCCCACTAAGGTGACATATCTTTGTGTCAACCAACTTATACCCTTGGACAAGTACCTAGGGACACAATGTCTCATCTTTACTCGCTACTCAAGCACTAGAGACTATCACTTGTGTGAGTGAGCCGATTTAAGACTGTTGACATACTTTGTGTGTATCTAGAAAACAATACGATAAACATAAAAATTGAATAAAATCATATTGCATTAATATCCTAAAGGAAATTTTACATCTCCATGTCATCTAAAAAATAAATTACATTCACAATCTATGTAGTCCTAAATTTCCAACATGTGACGCAAAAATATCTCTCGCTATAAGCTTTGTCAAGGGATCAAAACCATGCGACTCTTAGAAATGTGTTTTAGGACCATTTCATTTTGCACCACCATATTTCTTATGTATTTCTGATGTAGTGATATCTGATATCTATGTATTTAGTTCTTTCATGATATTTTGAGTCCCTAAAATATGCGAGAGTTGTCATGCTATCTCAAAATATTATCATCGGATCTAAAGTACCTATACCAATGTATAAATTCTTGAGGAACCTCCGTAACTAAACAACTTCTTGAATTGCTACTGAGCAAACAATGTATTCAGCCTCCATGGTAGATTAGGTTATACATGGTTGTTTCTTGCTACTCTATGTAATGGCATCATTGTTGAGCAGAAAGACATACCTAGAGGTTGATTTGTGCTCATCTAGGCCATTACCCAAATCAATATCATGGTAACCTCTTAGATGTAAATTTGAACCCTAATAGAACAACACACTGTTTGCAGTTCTCTTGAGATATCTCAGGATCCTCTTGATTGCTTTCCAGTGAGTCAGTCTAGGGTTAAATTGGAATCTATTCAGCAAGGCAACTGCATAGCATATGTCTCACTGAGTACACATCATTGTGTACAATAGGCTACCCACAGCATTAGCATAAGGGATACTAGCCATCTTTTCCATTTCATTTTAAGTCATAGGAAATATCTTTTTGGACAAACTCCCACCTCCAGCAATAAGGATGTCAATGGGTAATGTATTATGTCTCACTTATATCCTTCGTTTCATAATTGAAGAATAACTACTCTTTTGTGGCAACTATCAACCCTTTGTCATTTCAGCCAGTAATATGTCGTCAACATACAATTACAACATAATGAAACTCTTCTTAGACCGTTTAACATAGACACAATGGTCTTATGTGATCATCGTAAACTCATTCAAGAGATACCATTGTCTAGATAATTACTTTAGACCATATATAGATCGTTTGAGCTTGCACACTTTGCGCTCTTAACCTTTTACCTCAAAGCCTATGGGTTGATTCATATAGACCTCCTCATCTAATTCTCCATTAAGAAATGTTGTCTTAACGTCCATTTGATAGAATTTCAAATACATATATGCTACTATGGCTATAATCAAGCAAATTGAGGCAAACCTCACAACTGGTGAGAATGTTTCCTCATAGTGTATACACTAATATTGGTTATATCCTTCTCTACTAAGCGAGCTTTATATCTTTCTATTGATCCATCCGACTTGCGCTTGACCTTTAGAACCCATTTGTTCCCAATAGCCTTGTGCCCTGACGATAGATATACCAGATCCCATACTTTGTTAGTTTTCATAGACTCTATCTTATCATTTAGTGCTTTCATCTATTCATTTTTAGTAGAAGATAAGAGAGCCTCATGAATTGTTCTAGGCTCATTATCATTTAGTGAAGCTACCATGAAAGCTTCTCATCCAATCTCAAAATGATGACGGGAAACACTTTCACACGTGCTTCTACGCGGCTGAAATTGTTGTGGTTGATTAACAAGTGGTGTGATCCCACTTGTAGGCAAGTCATTCTCACAATCTGTAGGAGCTTGAGAGATTTCTTCCTCATTCTCAACTAAACCATTTAGATCATCTTCCTCTTGATCCACAATCTTATGGAGTTCCGAACTCCTATCAACCTCACCCTTATTTGGAAACTCATTTTCTATGAAATCCACATCTCGTGACTCATTTCAATCACTTTATGGTGTTTGTTGACTTCTTCATACTATAGCGCTACATATTGGTAGCGATTAAAGTTGTGAACATATCAAAATAATTTGGAGGTAGTCAAGTATTGTTTTGAGTTTTTTGAAACTCAAGAGGGTTCGAAAATGCTTGATTTCTTGTATCGAATGAGTTTAGGACATGATAAGACATTTAAGCATTTAGAGATGTTGCTATGCTGGTCTTTTCTAGGAGAGATATGGTATAGTACTCTCACCTTTCTTTTGCAGGTGTGCTTGGTGGTCGCATAGCCTATTTGCTTGTATGAATAACATTGAGAACATTTAAGAGATGTAGGCTTGGGGTCATACCCACTGTGTGCGAGTGAGAGATGTAAGATGGAAGGGCGCCCACATAGGCAAACTCTCTCCTATGTCGTAACGGCATGTAATGCATGGCTTAGTGGCCATGTATTACATGCTTCAGATGAAAAGTGGCAACGACCACTTTAACATGAGGATTGAAGGTTGGCCTTAAAAGGCAACAGTGAGTGGTGTACAAGGAGGGATATATATAGCTCTCCTCAACAAGTTCCCACATGCATAGTATATAATCTCTCTGTATTTTTGTTCTCTCTTGAGTAAGCATTTAGGCTATGGAGTTTGTAGAGTGTTACTCTAGTTTATTATACGTAGTACACTTCATCGCCAAGAAGAGAATGCTTTTGCTGGATTATTTGGCCAGGCTAGATAAACTTGTGTAACTCAAAAAGTTGAAATTGAAGTATTTCGATATGCATTCGTACAGTTTGAGGGTATTGTTTTTAGAGTAAGACTAGGTACAAGCCTAAAATGTAAAAGTCTTTTGTAAAAATGTAAATTCCATAAAAAACAAAAAAACAAAAAACAAAAAAAATGATTTCACATTTTCTCATGGTAGGGTTTACTTTTTTATAAAGGGATTGCATAAGACTTGTGCATTTGTGACTTATTATATATATCATTTCTCTTGTTTTAATTTATTGATCATTTTTAGGCATTATAATTTATAAACGCACAAAAAGCTGTATTTTGGTTGAAAATGGCCAGGAGGGAAAAAGCAAGAGCAAAAGAAATTGCATATATGGTTGTCCTTAAGTTTAAGGAAAAGCTCATGTTTAGAGCACTTTGATGAAGTGGGTTAGTAAAATGTCAAATTTGTTTGGTGAAGATGAGTGCATAAATACTGGTTTGTGACACAAACCGCGCCAAAAAAAAACCGTATAATAGTTCACAGCATTGCGCTATAAAGTAAATAGTCCATGGCCAACAAACAAACATGTTTGTTTCTGTGGGCAAGAGAAATTCTCTTATAATTTTTTGTTTTCTAGATGAGTATTCTCTCTCTCCAGTTTTCCTTTTAGCAAAGAAAACAAAATGATCAAAAGGGACTACTTTCGAAGAGATTTTATTACAAGAAAAATATTTATTTGTAATCAGTTATTTACTATAAAAATTATTATTTCTTATCAAAATGAGCCTATTTTCATAGTAAATAATTATTTTTTTTGTTGTGAAGCGTGCAGCCATGTGCAATGAATCATGAAATGGATGGAATATACCCTTTGGAGGGAATAATTTATGCTCTTATTTCTCTTTAAAACGACAAAGTTATAATAGTCTTTTTCTGAAACACTAATATTTAAGATGATGATGATCAGTACTCTTTGTTGTTTGTTTCATTTTTATCTTTTCACTTATAATTGGCTGTATCTGCCATTTATGCATGCCTGTCATTTTTTACTAACGAGGCTAGCTAGCTAACAGTCGTTCATAAAGAAGAAAATAATCAGAACATGATGCATGCAACTTGCAGAGAGTACTACAAATAATACACTCTCTTATGGCTGATAATTTGACTAAAGAGACAATAATTGTGGGTCTCTTTCCGGCACCAATTATATATAACACTTCTAGATGCATGACATGATCTTCTTTAAACCTTCCATTAATTAATTGAAATTACTTAGTTTTTTTTTTTTTTTTCAAACGGCGGATCAGCACTTTGTTTGGGTCAACAGCAAACTAATCCTCACCAACCAAAGACGACTTGAGGTGTTAATTTCCTTTTTAAAAATGTTACTAATTTTCATTCTCGTGAATTCATTTTACGTGTCTATCTTTCTTTTAGTCTAGACGTTAAAGTTTTTTTTCATCAATCTGATCTAGAAAATCTCAATTCATCCATTTAAGTGATTGAGATATGAAATCACATATTACTCTTTCATTTTTTTCTTCAATCCATCAAAAATTTGTTTCCTTACAACATTGTCAACACTTCCCATCTGCTTTGAACGACATCGATATCCCCCATTAATTACGTTATGATTCTGTTTGAATATAAAAACACTTTTAATAATCCATCTCATCTCATCATGCATTATAATTTTTTTAAATTTTATATAAAAAATAATAAACAATTCAACTAATTTTTTAAATTTCAAAACAATAATAATATTAAAAAATAATATTTTATTCAACTCATCTATACTATATAATTTTATCTATCTAAACGACACCTATAACTAAATATTGCTTTAGAGTTGAAGCCCGGCCAGCCACGACCCTACTTTTTTTTTTTTTAAGCAGCCAAGGCCCTACTTGATCTCAATCAGTATAAACAAAATAAATGCATTATATATGTACTTCCCAAACTAGGACCTACGGCCTACTCCATGCACAAAGGTCTTGACACGATTCATGGCCTAGAGTGCATTTTCAACAACTTCAACAATTCTATATGATAGATTTGATAGATTAGAGTGGAGCTTTCGACTTGGACTAAATGTCTTGAGAAATTATACTAAGATAAAAATAGGGTTCTTAAATAAATGAAATTCTCGATTTTTATTTTTATTTGAGTTTGAAAGGGTGCATTCCTTTTCTATTAAAATGAGTTTATTATCATAATAAATAATTATTTTCGTTATAAATAATTCATAATCGTATTTTTTGTAATTATCCTTTTGACAGCTTGTTCTTGCCAACAAATGTACAATTTCTCAACTAATGAGTGTGGTGGTTGTAGAAAAAAATACCCTCGAACATTACCTGTGTCGTCCGTGAAAGCTTACATATATACACTTTGCCACGATTCAAATTAGTACTTTATGTGGCCCTTTTCTCTTTAGTAGCTTTTTGCCCAAAGACTCTATTCCTTAGAACAAATAATTTCCTCTGCCCTTTTCATCTATATAAATGCCAATTGGAGAAGAAACCCCATCTAATTTTTTAACTAATATTTCTAGTTCTAAACTTTTTTTTATTGGTATCGAGTGTTCAGAATCAGCGTTCTGACTAATCTTAGCCGTACACAATCTCTCGACAAAGAGTTTCTCACAAGTGCACCTTGAGTAATTGAATGAGAAAATTTCTCAATCTGATAACCCCTAGAGCTTGTTTGCTACCAAGGAGATTAGAACCTTAGACTTGAGGGAGCTTACCCACAAGTCTAAAACCTTTATCACTTGAGTCAACCCCGGTTCTATTTCTAATACTTTTGATGGCGAGTGCAAATTACTTACTCACCCTTCAAATTTGGGAATAATAGGCCAACCATAATTGTATTATCTTTTTCTTGTAATGGTGCTTTCTGTCTCCTAAATATGTTTTAATTTTCTAGGCACGAAAAAAATATAGTTATATTAATTTTTATTGTGAATTGGTTTCAGAGAAAAAAAAAACACATTGCAAAAATAAAAATGGAAAAATTTTGTTCTATGCACACTTTTATGCGAACCATATGCATGCATGCATCACAATTTTTCTTCATTTTGTTAAAAAAATACCAATTAGTGGATGCATGGGTCCAGGCCAACCTGTCATATTAGTGGAAGAAAAAGAACAAAAAGTAGACTTTATTTTTTATACGAGTTAAATAATTTTATCTCATTCCCAAACATTATATAAATAAAAATACTTTTAAACTAATCATTATAATTTTTCAAATTAATCATTACAACTTTTTCAAATTTTTAAATAAAAAATAAAAAGTAATTCAACTTTTTTAATTTTACAAACAAAAATATGTTAAAAAAAATTATATTCTAATAATATTTTAATTTTATAATTTTTTTATTCAACTATTTCTCTCTCATTTTCCAAAATCCTATAAAATATCAACTCAAACTATCATTATTATTCGCAAACTATCCTACTATTATTCATAAAATTTTCATCACATCTCACTCCCTATACTTGTCCTTAGAGTTTTTGTATTCTTGAACCGGTGTGAAAAGAAAACCATTCACATCATTTAAATGATAAATTTTAAAATTTATCTTCTAAATTAAATTATATCATTAAGCACTTTACTACATATGCTCTACACACTAGCCACTTTATAATAGAAATTTTCAATTGAGTACCGCTATATCCACAAAGAAATTAAAAAAAAAAATAAGCACGCAAATTGACATGGTTTCATTTGATCCGTTATATCTTTTTTATAATTAAAATAACTTTGCAATCTAATAAATGACATCAGTTTATAAAATTATTTTTGTGTAATCATTTTATGGCTGGAATATTTCCCTTTTCAAATACTTATGTACTGCTGGTTTCTAGAATAATTATCATGATGATCAGTTGGAGTAGTGAAGAATTTAAAATTTTTATTTAAATTTTATTAGTCGATCAGTACTGTTAATGATATCTATAAAGTAATTCCTGTATATTTATGATTGTGTATTTCATAATTTTGAGATTAAATGTGTTATAATTAATTGGATATCAAAATTACAAATAATAGCTATAGAGATGATATTTGCAGTTATAGTGTGTTTGCACACTTCTTTTTTTCAAAAAAGTAAATATAAGACCCATATAAAAATAATAATTTTTTAATAATTGATCTTACTATTTTTCAAAATGAGTACGCGGCGTCATTTACACAATCCATGTTTCTATCTAGCATTATTTATAAATATTATATATAAATATATATCTATATATATATAAAAGTCCATCTTGAATTAATAAGTCCACATGATATAAACAAAACTAACAACAAAAATCCCCCAAAATATCAACTTTTTTTTTTCTCAACATATCAGTACTATATATTTTGATCTAGCTCTTGCCATTATTTTCTATCTTTTGCATCTTCCACTAGTACTGTAGATAATCCAAAACCACGCTATTGTTTGATTCTTTGTAACGGTGATCCTTCTCTATCGCATCATTTTCTCAGTAGCCTGCTGGCCTGTAATTCCCTGCTTACAAACAAAATATGTGTAAAAACTCCAATATAATTGAAAGCAAGTTGCCAAGTACTAGTAACAGCTAGCGCAACCTTATTATTTGTCCTGGTCTCTCTTGAAGAGAAAGAAGATGGAAAAAA
>QEOT01006255.1:223834-288960 GCA_003123785.1 Pterocarya stenoptera
AAAAAAAAAAAAAAAAAAAAAAAAAAAAAGAGTATTTGCAATGAGAATAAACTCATTTTGATAGGAAATAATCATTTTGTAGTCAATAATTATGACACAGATAAGTATTGGGTAATGATACGTATCATTACACCTCATTTACTACTGCTTTACTATTCAGTTACTTTTTCCCTTTTGATATTTGAATCTAGATTGAAAACCTCAGAACATGAGTTTCTTGCATAATCTAGAAGAAAATAAATTTAATCAATTAATGTAATCATTTAATTTAATTCAAAATAAAGTCAATTTTATAAAAATTGACTCAGAGTAAAGGAAAGTCAATTTTTTTTAAATGAAATTTGTTTTTAATTAAATTACATGATTACGTTAATTGATTAAATTTATTTTCTTCTAGATTATGTAATAAAGTCATGTTATAAAATTTTTAATCCAGATTCAAAAAGTAAAAAAAAAAAAAATTAAATAATAAAGCAGTAGTAAAGGAAGTAGTATCATTACCTGTAAGTATTTTTCTCATAGTTTAGCTTTAATTATAACTAAACGACATTTAAGGCCTCCTAGAATCCAAGAAAAACTAGTTACTAGAGAGTCCAAGTAATTAAGTTACATCTTCAACAAATTAATGAAACGAATTAATGAGTTCACCATCGATCATTGACGTGGTAATTTTGTATGCATGCAAATTATAAAAAGGGAATAATTAATGATAATAACTAGGCATAGTTGACTGAATGAGAGTTCTTTAACTCCACTTTGAGTCATGATTAAAATTGATGATTCTACTATTATTTAATATTTTATTATTATTTTTTATTATTGTTCACTATTTTGGAGTAACCTAAAACTGAATTTTGGAGTAACTCTCCTTCGAGTCATGATTTGTAATTTTCCATAGAATATCTTGAAATAATTTTTGGTATTAATTTTTTATTAACATGCAAATTACCAAACGTGAGGCTAAAAATATTTATTTTCTCTGAAAACTTATAAATATCCTAGGTAGTTAATTACGTGAAGGTCGAGGAAATTAAAGGATTTCGAATGATTCTTTCCCTCCCAACCAGGATAAGTTTTGGAATATGATATGCCTGCAATTACTGAAGTGACTACTCATGACTCATGAGGAAGATATGTTACGTAAGAATAACTTTTTGTTTGGATTAATAGACGATCTCAATTTCTTATTTTATTTAATTATTTTAAATTTTTTAATAAAATATAATAAATAATTTAATTTTTTTAAATTTTAAAATATAATAAATATTAAAAAATAATATTCTAATAATATTTTATTTAATTTTAAACTTTCATCTTATCTTAACTCACAATTCAAACATTTTCTTAGTATTTGGATTACAAAAACTCTATATACAGTCATTTTTACGTATTTTTTGAATATTCTATTAATATAATTGGCTACATCACTTTTTTTTAATATAAAATAACTGTTTTAATCAATTACATCAATAAAATATATTAAAAAATATAAAAATAACTGTATATAACAAAAATCATTTGATTATGAGTACTTTGACGTCTACACATCATATCTATAAAAGTTAATTACATAATTATATATCACTAATTATTTCAAAAATTCTAAGCAAGTATGTTCGTCATTTTCGAGCAAAATTCCCGAGCCTAACCTCCAGATATGTCACTAACAATAATAATATCGTGTCAGTGTGTAATTGGTTTTTGTATTATGTGTAGATCACCGATCCTTTTACTTTGATTTTACATGACAGACACTTTTTTTTTGGTTTATGCACTAAAACTATGGCCCACCTGTCTGTAAAACAAGCATAAGAGTCGTGGAAATATTGGCAATGCTCACACGGTCGGCCTTGGGATTTAAAACTTTTTTGACAAAATAATTTTAAATGATTAAAAGCTCTCAATCTCCCATCTCCACTAGTCCATATAACGACCATTATCTCACGCCTTCACAAAAATATTTTATTTATAAAATAATTCTTTCAAAATTTAAAATTTAAAAATTAATGTGACAAGATACAATACGATATAAAATAATTCTATATTTATATTTGAGAAACGATACAGTCACAAATAAATTTTATAACAATATAATTACAAATTAATATAATTTCGTGTGATATGTTATATCTACTTTATAATAAAAATAATTTTATAATTTAACATATTATATCAAGCTTGTGAATTTATTTTTATAAATTTTCTTTGTAATTAAAATATTTTTCTTTATATTTCTATTTTTTGAAATTTTAATGTCGATAACATTAAATATTTTATAATTTATATAACATATTTTTCTCTCTTCGAATTTAAAAAAAAAAAAAAATTCTCTCATCAAATATCACTTTGTCCAAGTGCCATATCAATAACATATTAGATGCATAAAAAAATAAATTTTTCTCTTAAAAAAGTAATAACTTTTTCTTCACCTGTCAGGAAGGTTCATTGTATCGAAATCCACTTTAAAAGGCTAGAATCTGTGTTCACGCTCCAAGGATTGATTTTGGAAGTGTTCATTTATCCACGTGGTTGTTGCCCGACTCGTGAAGAACACATTCTGATCAGAGTCAACCTCGGCGGCTACTCGCTGTCTTTCATAATCATCCTTTGCCGACTCCCCATCTTAGCTTATATAATTTTTATATAAAAAACAAAAAGGAAATCATTTCGATCCTTTCGTTTCAAGACATTATAATAAAGTAATTTATCCTTTTTGTCTATACACTACAGATAACCTTTTACTTTATAATTAATTATCGCAACTTAATCTATCAACTAAATGAAAAATCTCTCCACTTCTAAAAATATATATATTTATAATTTTCAAAATCAAAAGAATAAAACCCATAAAACTCGGTTGAATTTGTGATATAATTTCAAAATCTATGAGATTATAATTAAGAAAAGAGAAATAATTTATAAAGACGTTTCATAAAAATAAACTCACAAACTTAAGCATGTGGCTTGACGTAATACATCAGATTATAAAAAAATATTATTTATCGTAAGATATATTTAACATATAGCATCAAATCACGTTAGTCAATTAATTAATTTTTACTAGATATTTTTGTTGATATAGTAATTCTCTTAAAGAAAATTATCACTTTTCACTCTTAGACTAATATCATCCATTTCTTTTTTAGTAATGTTATGTACAGTCTTTATTTTAGAGACTGCATTGCAAGTTTAGTTAATTTTATCTTTAAATATTTTCAAAATTACAGTAATATTCTTATCAAAATAAGATTTTTTTCTATTTAATAAAAGACTTACACAAACAATCCCATTTGAAGATTACAAATAGAATTTCTTTTTCATTTTTTAGTTTTCACTTCTCATAAGTGGACTACTAAAGTATGTATCATTGCTACTTTTCTTTTTCTCACTTAAAAAAATCATCTAAATGGTTTTTTATATATATATATATATATATTTTTTTTTTACGTCAATTAGCCCATTGATTAAGATCATTGACTAACTCCTATGTGAATCTTATCATATCTGCACTCAATTAATTAATATATGTTCTTTGATTTCAATTTTTCTGTGGAATCACAGAATTGTAAACAGCTCAAGTCCAAAATAGTGGAAAATTTTTAAATAATAAAAAAACCGTAGTGACCTTATCCCTTACATCCACAATTGTGACCATGTTTGGTTTCTTATAACATAATAATTGAATTAGGATTCGTTTCGATAGTTGAGAATTTTTTTTTTAAATAAATTGAATAAAATATTATTATGATATTATTTTTTAATATTATTATTACTTTGATATTTTAAAAAAATTAAATTATTTATTATATTTTATATAAAAATTTTAAAAAATTATAATAATAAGATAAGAGAGCTCGTCTCTTCATCCAAACTAGTCCGAACTCCATTTGGCCATTTTTGGGGACAAAAATCTCTATCCTTTGATTTTTTTTTTTTTTTTGGGGGGTTTTTTTTAAGAAATGTTGCAAGTTTGCACGTTTCCGTTCAAAGTCAATGGTTTTATCTTTTGGTGGCGGATGTCTTTTTGTTTTTTTTTTTTGATGCCAACTCGTTTTAGGTGACATATAATATATATAATGGGTCACATCTTTCATAGCTCGTGAAATAGAACTTGGTAACCACTCCTTTAAAAACAAGGTGCTTCGAGGAAAAAGTCTGTTTTTTTTTTTTTTTGGTTGACAATTTATTGTTTTACAAAAAATAGAGAAGTGTTAAAACTTAAATCTAACAAAAAATTACATAAAAATAAATTATAATTTTATATGATATATCATATCTATTGTATAATAAAAATAATTTTATAATTCAACATATCATATCAAAATAAATTATGTTAATTTATAAATTTATTTTTATAAAAAATTTTTGTAAATATTACAAATACTCATCTCTAATAGTACCATTTTTTTTAATTAAGAAATAATGGGATTGAATAAAAAAATCATGAGATTCAACAAAAAAATCATCGGATCTTATACTTCTTACTGAGTTCTTCTTTTCAACAGTTTTACGCCATAGATAGGAGTGGCAATATGTGATACGACACGTTAACGCAATACAAACACGACATGATAAAAGCGGATTAGGGTTTAGCCTTAACGAATTCGGGTCAAAGTGGATTAATCTGTTAAGACACGATTACTTAACGGGTTGATAACGGGTCAACCCGTTAAAAAAGTTAAAGTTACAATTATACCCTTATACCTAAAAATAAAATTGTTAAAATTTTAATTTCTATATTTTTATTATTTGGATTGTAATTTTAGATTTGTAGTTAGTTTTATATTTTTTTCAAGATATTGTGATTTTAACATTTATATAAAATTATACTAAACTTAACTAGGTCAAAATGGTTAATTTCAAGTTTGTTCAACCGATTTACATAAACAGGTCATAATAGGTTGACACGACATGACCCATTATATTAACGGATCGTATTAGGGTTTGAGATTTTGATACGATAAGTTTAACGGATCGGATTAGGGTTGATCTATATGGTATAATATACATGTCTTGACATAACATGAACATGATCCGTTAACACGATTTGACACCCCTAACCATACACCTATTAAATTTTTTTTTTCCCATGCATGTGTGCAAAATGGGTATGCTGAGCAGAATTTTTCTTTAATATTTATCATTTGGTGCTTGTGTTATAGGGTTTAATTTAATTACACAATCCTTGAAAAAAAAAAATACAAAGTAATGACCGTTATAACGAAAAATTGAAAGCCAACGTTCTTATCTTGCAGCCGTACAAACCGTTTGGAACAAAGCGAGTTTAGCGTTCGATTTCAATACAAAAGCTATACAGTAAACGTATATAGGCAGTAAGTATTGTGACTTCCCACCCACCTTCCAAGCGATTAAAAATGGCAGACTCCTCCATCTCTCTGTCTTGTAATCCTTCGATTCTACTTTAATTGACTAAGTAGAAAAACGCCCATCAAAGTTTCTTTGCCAATTCCGCTCGCCACACGACATGTTGTCGGGAAACATATCCCGCCCGCGGCCATGCATCCATCATTGTTTCTACCTACTCTGTTTCCTCTCCCTTCTCTCCGGTATCCGTTCCGACGAGCTTCAGGTTCTCATGAAGCTGAAATCAGCCCTCCAGGGATCGAACACCAGCGTCTTGAGTTCTTGGGAGTCGACGTCCAATTCCGTCTGCGGTTTCGCCGGAATCACGTGCAACTCCAACGGTTCGGTTGTGGAAATCGAGCTTTCTAACCAGAAGTTAACTGGGACTCTTCCCCTGGATTCTATTTGTCAGCTCCAATCCTTGGAAAAGCTCTCGCTGGGGTTCAACCTCTTGCATGGTCCGATCACGGAGGACTTGAACAACTGTGTAAAATTGAACTACTTGGATTTGGGAAACAATCTCTTCACCGGAGCGGTTCCGGACATATCCTCTCTCAGCGAGTTAAAGCATCTTCATATCAATAACAGTGGCTTCTCCGGCAGTTTCCCGTGGAAATCGCTCCAAAACATAACGGGTCTAGTCCGGCTCAGCATCGGAGACAACCCATTCAATCCTAGTCCAATTCCACCCGAGGTGTTGAAGCTCACCAAACTAGATTCGCTGTATCTCTCCCACTGTAATATCCAAGGAACAATCCCGACTGGGATTGGAAATCTCAGAGAGTTAATTAACTTGGAATTTTCGGACAATAACATGACCGGAGAAATTCCCGAACAGATTGGGAACCTCGTGAATCTCTGGCAGCTGGAGATCTACAACAACTCGTTTACAGGGAAACTTCCCGACAGTCTGAGAAACCTCACGAAGCTTGAGATGCTTGACGCTTCTAGGAATCGTCTCGAAGGCGATTTGTCGGTATTGAGGTTCTTGACCAACCTGGTGAGTCTGCAACTATTCGAGAACAACCTTTCTGGAGAAGTTCCGGACGAATTGGGCGAGTTCAAGAAGCTCGTGAATCTCTCTCTGTACACTAACAAGTTGACGGGTCCTCTGCCACAGAAGCTTGGGTCTTGGGCGAACTTCAATTACATAGACGTGACTGACAACTTATTAGCAGGTCCAATCCCGCCAGATATGTGTAAGCAGGGTACGATGATGAAGCTTCTCTTAGGCAACAACAATTTCACCGGCAAAATTCCGGCCACCTATGCAAACTGTTCGAGTCTAATTCGTTTCAGAGTCAACAACAACTGGCTTTCCGGCACCGTTCCCCCCGCAATCTGGGGATTGCCGAACTTGAATATAATCGACATTACGTCCAATTTTATCCAGGGCCCGATCACGTTCGATATCAAGTACGCCAAGTCTCTTGGGCAGTTGTTCGCCGGAAACAATCTCTTATCGGGTGAATTACCTGCCGAGATCTCTGAAGCTACCTCTTTGGTGTCGATTCAGCTGAACGACAATCAGTTATCGGGAAACATTCCTTCGGGTGTGGGTGACTTGAAGCTATTGAATGTTCTTCATCTCCAGAATAACAAGTTCTCTGGTTCAGTACCAGAGACATTAGGTTCTTGTAACACTCTCAGTGACATAAATATAGCTAACAATTCGCTTTCGGGTCGAATCCCATCATCTCTGGGAAATCTACCGACACTCAACTCTTTGGATATATCAGACAACCAACTTTCGGGAGAAATTCCTGCTAGTTTTTCGTCTCTCCGGCTAAGCTTTCTCGATTTATCCCACAACAGGTTGAACGGTCCCATACCGCAAGCTCTGTCAATTGCAGCGTACAACGGCAGCTTTACTGGGAACCCGGGCCTCTGCATCATTGGCGTCACCTCCATGTTCCGGCGCTGTCCCTCTGGTTCGGGCATGTCCAGGAATGTCCGAACACTCATTATTTGCTTCGCAGTAGGAACGGCCATCCTACTTCTGTTTTTGGTGCGGTTCTACCATTCTAAGAAGGGGGAAAAGGATGATCAAAGCCGTTCATTGAAGGACGAATCCTGGGACGTGAAGTCCTTCCACGTGTTGAGCTTTACGGAGGATGAAATTCTTGATTCCATCAAGCAGGAGAATCTAATAGGAAAAGGTGGTTCTGGGAACGTGTACAAAGTGCTACTCTCCAACGGCAGAGAACTTGCAGTCAAGCACATATGGAACTCGGATTCAAGTGGTAATGGCCGGAGAAAGAGCCGGAGCAGCACCTCCCCGATGCTCGCGAAGCGCGGGGGGAGGTCGAAGGAATTTGACAGTGAGGTGCAGACCTTGAGCTCAATAAGGCATGTGAATGTGGTGAAGCTGTATTGTAGTATTACAAGCGAGGATTCGAGCTTGTTGGTGTACGAGTATTTACCAAATGGGAGCCTTTGGGATCGGCTGCACACAGACCAGAAGAAGATGCAGCTTGATTGGGAGACAAGGTACGAGATTGCAGTCGGTGCAGCCAAAGGGTTGGAGTATCTGCATCATGGGTGTGAGAAGCCAGTGCTTCACAGGGATGTGAAGTCTAGTAATATATTGCTGGATGAGTTTTTGAAGCCAAGGATTGCTGATTTTGGACTTGCTAAGATTGTTCGAGCCAATGGTAGCAAGGATTCCACCCATGTCATTGCTGGAACCCACGGCTACATTGCTCCTGGTTAGTGAATCTTCATTCCTTACTTTGTTTTGGTTTTTGATTAATCTTTGCTACAGAGTTATCTTTATTATCAAAAGTGTAGCTTGAAGTGAATGACAAAGCTGAAGTGTAAGAACTTTTTGTTTTTGAATTTTAATTATAGAAATATTAATTTCTCTCCATAAAAGGTCTAATAGGAGGAGTGGGGTAATTTCTTATAAAGACTAAGATAAATTTATTCTTAAGTCATGTGAGACTTCTTAATATTTCCTCTCACGTGTGGGCCGATATTTCCAGTACTATCATCGTGGGTAGGTCGCAGGAGCCCATTATCAGTTATAGGAGTGGGATAACTCCTTATAAAGATTAGGATTAGTTTGTTCCTAAGTCATGTGAGACTTCTCAATATTAATTTGTTTATGACATCTTCTTTATTGTGCAGAATATGGGTACACATACAGAGTAAATGAGAAGAGTGATGTGTATAGTTTTGGAGTGGTATTGATGGAACTGGTGTCCGGAAAAAAACCAATAGAGCCGGAGTTTGGGGAGAATAAGGACATAGTGAATTGGGTTTGCGGCAATCTAAAGAACATGGAGACGATACTTAGTGTGGTTGACTCTGAAATTCCAGAGGCTTCAAAGGAAGAGGCTATGAAGTTACTGAAAATCGCAATTCTCTGCACAGCAGCGCTTCCAGCTCTTAGACCCACAATGAGAACCGTTGTGCAAATGCTTGAGGAAGCTCAACCGAGTAGATTGATGAAAATTATCATTGCCAAAGATGATGATAGTAAGAAAAAGGAAGTGATTATTACAGAGAAAAAGAACCCAGAACTTTAAGCTTCCAAAATTTGCTGAGTTGGGATCCAAACTTTTTGGTCATGATCTCCATTCTCTTGCTGAATTTGACAGGTATTATCATACAATATACAAAGACTCGAGATCATTTGTAAACTTATCACATCAAATCACGTCAGTTTGTAAAATTATTTTTGTAATATCTCTTTGTAGACCTAGCGCTTCTCTTTGTAAAATAGCAGCTATAGAGTCTGTACTGAAGTTTGCAATATTCGAATGTAATGTAGAGGTATGAAAAATCTATCGCTTCCCTTGAGTGGATGAACTTATGGTTAACCTTTTTGTTCACATTCACAGCTTCCAAAATGATGTGCTAAGTTCAAGGTTGGGTCTTTGAGAAGTTTAGCATAAACCCAGTACTAATAAAGAGAAATGTAACATAGAATGCAGCATATTCTGCTACCTAATTTATTTCAATCATTACATATGTATCACAAGATAATAATGGGTCCCAAAAAAGTTCAGTTCCAGATCAGATAGATAGTCATACTGAGATATTTTATTGGATCTTTCATATAACATGAGATTTAAAAGGCTGGATGCTTATGTTCTTTATTAAAACTTCTATAAGTAGATTACATAAAATAAATTTATAAACTGATATGGAAGTTACATCAGATCTATTTTATAATAGAAGTAATTTTATAATTTGACGTACCACATCAAACTATATAAGTTTATAAATTTATTTTTATATAATTATTTTGTAATTAAAGTATTTTTCATTTTTTACTGACTGGTGGTTGCTAGTTCAAGTTTGACTTGTCTCCTTTTACACCAATGTAGACTTTGAGCAATCCCTTCTAAAACATGCTTTGACTTGGCCTAAGTTGCATCATCAGTTATGTTTTATATGATGCAATTATTAGTGCTCCTGACTCGGACAAGTGAAGGATTAAAAGCAAAGAAAAGCAAGCAGAAGAGTACACTCCAAAATTTGAAGAATTTGTTGGTCAACGGCCATGTCTGGACACTGGTCAGTATAAAAGGGCTTCGAGAACTCCTTTTATTTTTTTGACTGGGGGTGGGTAGGTGGGATTCTCAATTTTGTTTTGTCATGTATAAGAAAGTTTGCGTACTAATCTATATATCAATCTGCATATTAATATTGTTACTTTTGTATTTTAAATTTAAATTAGTACTATTTACGATAAAGCTTACTTTCAGATTAATCATATTAAATGAGTGCACATATTAGTACGCATAATCGCTTACAACTAGATTTACTCTTCTCAATTTGTCAAAAGTTGAGGAATAAAAGTTACAATTCTTCTGGGGCAAGCAGTGGTGCCGATTGCGTACCAATTGCTTATGTGGAGAGTTTGTCAGAGATTTTTAAAAAAAAATGAAAGAAACAACACAGATGAGAATAGAAAGAACATTTTCGAAGGAAAAACGACGCAGCTTGCATTTTCATCTCTCCCAAATTTCTTGATTCTCGATGCATTCATCTCCTCTAAATCTCTTCCTCAATGCATTCATCTCTACCAAATCTCTTCCTCAACACCATTTATCTCTTCCAAATTTCTTCCTCAATGCAGGCAGGCAGCTCCTTTGCACGTGACGGCGGCGAACTCCTTTAGTTAGTATCTTATGAGAGATGTTGAGGATATGGTTGTAGATAGGTTTTAGTTAGCAATATAATTTTCAATGCTTGTCCGCATGGGGGCTTACTACTGTATAAAATATTATAATAGAGAGAAATCCATGCATTGCCTCCAACTCTCGCCCCCTTCTCAATCCACTTCTCTCTCGATTTTATCTTCATGTATATCTAATCATCTCCATTCTCCAGTTCATTTGTTTTCCTTTTCTGGGCTCATGTTAATTTCTTGCATTCATTGATTTGGGTTGTGTATTGATTAATTGAATCTGGGATGCTTGTGGATTTTTTTTTATTTTTTTCAATTTAATTTAATAGTTTCCAGTTTCTACTTCCTATTGATTAGGTTTCAAGATGCGGTTTTTCAATCCAGTTTCAATTTAATGCTTGTGAAATTTTTTGTTGTCAAGTTGAACAACATGCGGTGCTTAATAGTTCACATTTATGTGTTTGGCATTCAAGATTTGTTCTTGACCGTGTTCTTCCTTTTGCAGGTTTTAAGGTTGCACGTAGATTTTTCTGATCGAGCCCGTTGGTAGGTGCAGTCATTTTGACTACTAGTTCTAGTTAACAAGATTCTTCTCTCAGGTCAAGATTCTCAAATTGGGTTTTCATTTATTTTTCTATTAATAACTTGAACTCTATAAATTCTGCTACTTGCTAGCTTTAACAAGTAGTTCTAGTTAAAGGCTTAAGTAACTTCAAATAGAACTACTGATTTCTATTTTTTTTTAATTTATTGTTACCAGCCCTTTGATTTACTGATTTATTTCTTTAAATTAATCTAGTTTTTTTTTTTTTCTATTGTTAGCAGCCACAAAATACTACAAAGGTGTTGGAATTTAATGGAACCCAGTTTGGTTTTGCAATCAATGAGACTCAAGAAATTGTAATTTTTTTAACTAGGTCACTCTCTCGAAAGTGAATTATATAGTTACATGTAGATGAGTTTTTTTTTTTTTTTGAAATAGCCAAGCCTGTATTGATATCTCTTAAACAAGAGTCTGAATACATAAAGGTATTGAAACAAAAGAAGTGGTACAACCACTGATGCGTAAAGCATCCTTGCTTAAGGCATAAGCAACAGAATTATTTGCTCTAACAGTATGCCTTGCTGACCAATCTATGAAAGAGTCAAGAGTCTTCCTTGTGTCTTCTATAAGCTTTCCTGCATAAGTGATTGAGTCTTTTGGTGTGTTAAGGCCAGTGACAACCTGCATGAAATCTCCTTCCATAATGATGTCATTGAATCCCAACGACTTGCAGAAAATTGCTGCCTGAAGAGCAGCATAGGCCTCTGCTATTAGTGGGTCAGGGAAGAGAGCCTGCTTCAACCTGAGGGTGCCTTGAACTTTACCCTGCCAATCTCTAACAACTGCTCCAACTCCTACCTGGCATGATACGTTGTTGATGGATGTATCCCAGTTCACTTTCAGCTTGTCTTTGGATGGTGCTTCCCATTTGGTTTGCTGTTGGCAAGAGATTGGTTGATTCCTTTTCTGTTGTTCAATCTGATTTAGCTCCTCGACCAAGTGTCTTGCTTGCTGACTCATATTCGTGGGATGAGAAAAAAGACCCTTGAAAATCCATTCATTCCTCCTTTTCCGAATAAACCACGATGTTATGGTAAAGTATAAAAGGTCTTCATGTTCCAGATCTTCAACAAAACCATCCACTAAATCTGTAAAGTTGTGATAAGTGGGGCTTGTTTTCTGTAATTTCCTAGTACTTTGGGCCTAAGTGTCTTTAGCCGAGGGGCATTCCCACAGGATGTATTCAGGAGTTTTAGGTTGTAGCTTGTAGATTGGGCAGGTAGGATCTTCAGTGACTTTCCTTTTCACCAAGTTGGCTCGGGTAGGTAAGGAGTTTAAGCAAGCTCTCTATAGGAAAGATTTAGCAGCATTAGGAATACTCAAATGCCAAATCTTTGTCCATGGAGCCTGAGTTGTTTGGGGATTGGATGATTGACCTTTCTTCTGGTTGTCTAGCTCTGTCAGTAGGTGGTAGGCACTTTTGACATTGAAAATGCCTGAGGTTGTGCATCTCCATTGCAGTTTATCTGGGCTAGGGTGAGGACTGAGAGGTACTGCTTTGATCAGTTCAGCTTACTCCTTCTTAAATAAGTGTGAGATCAGGTCCTCTTTCCATTGGTTTGTTTCTTTGTCAATGAGAAATGAGACTTTGGTGTCTACGTGAATGAATCTGAAAGAGTCTAGAGGCATGTAAATATTCTTTTTGCTGGGAGCTATTTGTCCTTCCAAATGCTAGTGGATCCCCCATCCCTTATTCTCCATAGTAAGCCCTCATTTAGCAATGGTTTAGCTGCCAGAATGCTTTGCTAAAGGAAAGATGTGTTCTGGCCTGGTGAGGCCGTGAGGAAGTCTTTGTTGGGATAATACTTTTCTTTTAGCACTTGGGCTGCTAGAGAATCAGGGTTAAATATTAGCCTCCAACCTTGTTTTGCTAGAAGGGCTTGATTGAAATTTTCAAAATCTCTTAGACCAAGGCTTCCTTTGCATTTAGCTCTCATCAGCTGGTTCCAATAGACCCAGTGTATTTTGTGCTCCTGTGATTGCTGCCCTCATAAGAAGTTCCTCACCATTTTGTTCAACTCATGTACCAGTTGCCTTGGCAGCTTGAAAATACCCATACTATAGGCTGGAATGGCCTGAATGATGGCTTTTATAAAGACCTCTTTCCCAGCTTGAGAGAGGAAATTATTCTTCCAATTAGTAATCCTGGCCTGCACCTTGTCAAGTATGCTTTTGAAAGAGTGGGTTCGAGATCTTCCAATTAAAGCTGGTAGGCCTAGGTATTTTTCACATGAATTGGTTCCTCTTATCCCTGCAATACTTGTAAGTATCCCTTTAGTTTCCTCTAAGGTGTTCTTGCTGAAGTAAATTGATGATTTTTCCTTATATTTAACCTTTGACCCGATGCTAGCTCATAAGTTTCCAACAGGTAGTAGAGTCTGCTCCACTCAATGGAATTTGCCTTACAAAAGAGAATGCTATTGTCAGCAAAAAATAGATGGTTTATGGATAATTTCTTCCTCCTAATTGGAAGACCCGTGAGAATCCCTGCTTGTTCAGCCTTGTTTAGCATGCAGCTAAGCACCTCAGTACATATGATGAAAAGGTAAGGGGATAGTGGATCCCCTTGCCTTAGCCCTCTAGTTGGTTGGAAACAGACTTGTGGATCACCATTGAGAAGAAGAGATAGGAAACAGTCCCAACACATTTCATAATTAAGTCCACCCATTTGTTTTCGAAGCCAAGTTTCTGGAGAACAGCTTTTAGAAATGGCCACTCTATCCTGTCATAGGCTTTGCTCATGTCGAGTTTAAGGGCCATGAAGCCTTCCTTACCCTTCAACCTTGTCTTCATAGTGTGTAGAGACTCGAAAGCCACTGCTATATTGTATGTTATTAGTCTAGGCACAAAAGTTGTTTGTGTGGGAGAGATGATTTCTGTCAAGACACTCTTCAGTCTATTGGCCAGAGTCTTTGCAATAATTTTGTAAAAAACATTGCATAGACTTATTGGTCTGAAGTCTGTGACCTATGAGGGGGAGTGTTTCTTTGGGATCAAAGCAATATAGGTGTTATGCATGTCATTTGTCCAGCTTCCTTTATTTAAAGACATCAAGAGCTACCTGAGTGACTCGAGAACCCACTGTTGTCCAATGGTCTTGATAGAAGATGCCAAGGAATCCATCTTGGCAGCTGACCCTAGTGGGTTCGTGCTGAAAATGGCCTCTTTTACTTCAATTTCTTTGAAAGGTGCATTAAGGGTATGGCTCATTTCTGTTGTCAGCTTCCTTGGCAAGTCTGAGATGCATGCATCAATGCTAGTAGGACCTGAGAAGGTGAACAAGCTCTTGAAGCACTCCTGGAAAATATGGCTTATCTCCTGATGACTAGTGCAATCTTGACCACTCTCATTTTTTATCTTGGTGATAGAGTTTTGCTTCCTCCTTTGAGTTGCACATTGGTGAAAAAGCCTTGTGTTCTTGTCCCCATCCCGTAACCAGTTTTGCTTTGCTCCTTATTACCATTTTAAGTTTTCTGCCTCTAACAATGAATCCACTTCCTTTTGTAGGTCTCAAATTTCAGCATATAGATGGCCCTCATTTGTTTCTCTAAGGGAGTTGAGCTTTGCTACTTTTGCTGTCAGAAGTTCCTCTTGGCTTCTATGTAGGCTCTTACTCCATTTTTTCAGACCTTCTCTACATGTGTTGAGGCTAATTAAGGTGTCTTGCAACTGATCTTGTTGTCTTGCAGATTGATCCCAAAACTGTCTTATAAGGTTCCCACAACCATCCTTTTTGCCCCAACTTACTTCATACCTGAACATTCTCCCTTGTTTTTCCTGATACTTGGGTTTTGTATTGTAATTAGGAGGGGCCTGTGATCAGAGGAAATTGCTGACAAATGTTGAACTGAGTGGTTCACAAACTTCATGATCCACTGTGAACTTCCAAGGACTCTGTTGATCCTTTCTTTGGTAAACAAAACTTCTTCTCTATTGTTAGCCCAAGTAAATTTCTCCCCTTCAAATCCCAAGTCATTTAGGTCACAGTGTTCTCGTGCCCCCCTGAACCTTACTATCTGTCTGTAAGGTCTGCTAACAGCTCCCAACTTTTCTTCTATGCAAGTGATCTCATTAAAATCTCCGAAGCACAACTAGGGGGTGTTTTAAGTAGGGGTTAAAGCCTTGAGAATGTTCCAAGATTCATTTCTTTTGGCAAAATTTGGGTGACCATAAAAACCTGTTATTAATCATTGTTGTTCATCATTGTTTTGTTTAATCAGACCTAAAATGTGCCAATTGGTGTAAGAAATCACACTGAAATCAATCAAGTAGTTCCAAAGGAGGGCCAAGCCCCATTCCTGCCTTTGCTGTTGACACTGAAACAATTGTCAAAACCCAGTTTTACTCGGATCTTCTCCATTTTGTTACTATTGCATTTGGTTTCAATAAGGAAAACCAAATGTGGGAACTTAGTCTTCACCATCCTGTGAAGTTCATGAATTGTTCGGGGGTTCCCAAGCTCCCGACAATTCCAGCTCAAAATATTCATGGGGAAAGGTGGGGCTGTTGAGCAGCCTCCAACTTGATGTTCTAAGTTAACCTTCTTGCAGGTTTGAGAGTGGTTTTTTGGTTTTTGTTGCCAATGGAACTAGATCTGGTTTCCATTGCAGAGGCTGGTCTTTTGGCCCCTTGAGGATGAGGAGAGCCATTGAAATAGTTGGTTATGTCCGAGAGAATGGTAACATGTTCCCTAGCTTTCCTTTCCCACTTGTTTCCTTTAATGGGTAAGAGTGGACATGCACTTGGTGCATCGATGTGGGGGTTGGAAAAGTGAGCACTTAACTTGTTTGGGGAAAGGCAGGTACTGCTGACACTATTTTCAGTTGGTCTACTACTTATATTCATAGGAAAAGGTAGTATTTGACTTTTGTTACTAACCTCTGGGACTGCCCCCGCAGGGAGAGGTTGACATTCCTCATTAGTTGTAGCAGGTATCTTGAAAACTTGAGGATCTTTAGATAGTTTCCTTGGGCTATCTTCCTGCTCAGTGGACCTGCTGCTATCCTGGTTGTCCTTACATGCCTTTAGCTGCCTAGTGGATGGTTCCTGTAGTGGAGCTGTATTGTTCAGACTTGAAGACTCGACCTCTGCATTTGATTGAGATTTCTCACCCACCTCTTTCCCATCACCTGCCACCTCTAGTTGCTCCCGGCAAGAGGGCCGTTCATATGAGGATGTTGGAGAACCTCCATACTTCTTCCCTGAGGCAAGTTGAGGTATACCAGAAGCTGCTCTCAGGCAGTGCCCGTATTGATCTTGAGACTGGGGGGCTAAATTGAAGCTTGGGCATTTCCCATTTGCATGTTTCATAAGGCCACACTTGAAACAAAAAGTTGTAAGTCGTTCATATTTAAAATATGTCCAACATTGTTTCCCGCCCAAATTTATCATCCTTCCTTGTAACAGGGGTTTGGTTACGTTCACTTCCACTCTAATCCTCAGATAACTCCCCCACCCACATCCTTGTTCATCAACTTCTACTGTGTGTACCCTTCCGATGGCTGGACCTATCTTCTTTCCCGTTTGCTCATTCATTCCCGCAAAAGGAAGGTTGTGCACTTGGACCCAAAAGAGTTCTGTCATGAAGATAACCTCGTTTATGGACAGTTCCCCTTCAAACCCCTTCAGGCATATTATGTGATGATCGAAAGACCACGGCCTCCCCTAGAGAATTTTTTTTCTTGTCTGATAATAGTTGGAATTCTAGAAGGAATTTTTTGGGACCAAGATCTTTAAATGTTAACCAACCTGCCAGGTTCCACACCTTCGCCATAGTTGACTTAAAGGCCTCTCGGTTGGCATTCCTATCATTTAGGATACAAGCCAGGAGACAGTGGCTGCCTCTGAGCTTGGTAGAGAGAACGTCTTCCTCTGGAAGGACCAGTTCCTGTTGCTCTTCCTCTATAAGGTTTAAAGTTCCCCATCGTTGTGTGAGCTCTTCCTCCATGTTGCTAGTGACCTCTATAGACTAATGCCCAAGAGACGAAGCTTTGCCAGAGGACAAAGCGAATACCTCAAACCTTCACCAAGGAGAGGACTGCGGGCGTTCATTTTTTCTCTATAACAAATGGTCCCAACAAATTATCATGTAGATGAGTTTTTAACAATTATGTAATGGTTCACAGGTACAACTTTAGGTAGATGGAACTCAGCCAGATAGCTTGTCTGGGACACAACCATGGTTATAAGTCAATATACTTGGGGAAAAGCTGGTTTAGGATGTTGTAGTGATGTTAGATTGATTTTGTTGCTTATTTTAAGTTAGCTTATTTGATTTTGTAGTGTTAACATTTTTAACACTTCTGTGCCAATGGAATTCAATATGGATGGTAGATTATGTGGGGCTATGGCTGGAATGTTTCTTCCTTTAAAATGTTGGTTTATATGAGTTCCCCTAATGTTGAGCAATTTATTGATTTGCTAGTCAGCATTCCAGTTGAAGGCTATAATAATTCATTTGCTTATGTAATGTCAGAATGGACAAAGCAACAAGTTACGTAAGTACACCTTATGCCCTAGTTTGTTTTTTTTTTTTTTGCAACAAGGTATTTAAATGAGACACTGAGTAATCACATATATAATGAGGCTTTGATGATGAATGTGTCATTCATAATGGGTTTCATAATGCCCTTTTTTATTATTAAAAAGCTTAACCCCCTATTAGCGAAAGGTGATTGTTTCTCATTTTCAGGATCTGACTTTTTTTTTGTGCATTTCTGTTGTGCATTCAGAAATTGGAGAGGCCAGAGTTAATGACTATTTTAGAATCTGACTATTTTTGACAGTCAGGTTGTGCATTTCTGTTGGAATCCACAGATATCAGTAATTGGAATTTATGTGTTCCTTTACTGGCAACTCTACCTTGTTTTTAGTAGACTGGAGAAAGCCTTCCTTCTTTAGGGTAGAGTGCGAAACCTTCAATCCTTAGATAGTAGATGACTAGAAAGATTGGAACAAGTGGATCAGGCAACAATGTGGTGTAGGAGTTCAACAGGATAAAAGTTTGCAATCATGGTGGGATGATGTGCAATGATGAGACTTGTTCATAATTAGAATCTTGTAGCCTTGTGCATAATTAAATCTTGCTTATCAAGTAAGAAAATGAGACTACTTAGATCCCACTAGGTGGGAAGTTTATGTATCAAGTGGATGAAATTATACAAATTTTAGTTGGTCATCAATGAAATCCCAGAAAAGTTTATTTCAGGTTTCTCCATCAATGATATTTTCCAGTGGCTTGCAAGTTACGTGTGATTTATGATTTTTCTTTTTAATTTCTGGTCCCAATTGTTGTGCAACGTTTGGTAACAGGGTTATAAGTTGCTTCAACTGTAATGATGAGAAAACCACCTGCCATTTAAAATATACTTGTAAAAAGAGTTGCAAAAAAAGTTGTGTTATTAGTCATAACGAATACTACATGCCATTAGAACATCAATATTATTATTGCAAAGAATATTACTCACATGAGCACTAAAGTTGAACGCCTATTTACATGCCTTGTCCAAATTAGCTCCTTTGGAGTACACGTGAAATCTTGCTTGTAGAAACCCTTTCCCAGAAGGGCTGGAGTTACAAGGGTTAGCGTGATCTTAACAGAGGTCATCCTCAACCATTCAGGCATTTTATATCACATGCATACTACCCGCAAAACTATCTTCATCAGCATAAATAGTCGATAGCTATAATCCAAAATTTTATGAGCAAATCAGTTGAATATAGTATTACAAAACAAAATACAAATGTTCATTACAAAAGATCTTGCAATTCATAATTACATCAATTCTTTTTTCATCTACTTGGCTAAATTAAAGTAGCAATCATATTAATACAAACATGAAAAAAACCCACAACACTGCAGCCCTACTCCATCACTGATCACTGTAAGAGTAGAATACAATCACTGTAAGGGCATAATCCCAACCTACTCCATCACTTCACCAAGAAAAATATATTATATCCTTTCCCGTTTCAGAGATTTCAACTCTCACTTGAACGTTTACCTATAAAAAAAAACAAGAGTTAAATCAATACATTATATTTTCACAACTCAAAATCGAACATAAGCACACCAAAAATAAAAACTACTTTTCTCTGAAATGCTATAAGAATGCGGAAATGGTTTGACAAATAATTGCAAAGCTTGAGCCATTTTCAAGCCCTTAACACAAGTGATTATGTATAAATTATCGAATCTATATTTTTTTTTTTTTATAAATCTTTTCAGATTATCCTGTAATCTTAGAATATTCTAGACAAAGCTTTTGTGTAATTTCAAGATATTGAATGATATAAATGTGCATATATTACAATTAACTCTTCAAATCTACCACCACATTCTTAAATACACCACCGAACTTTAGAGTACTACCTAATTAAAGTTTCAATTTAAACTTGCTTCGTATTGAAGTTTAAAACAGCAGCATAATGCTGTTATTCACCCAAATCACAAAAATCCAAGACACAGAGAGCTAGAGAGAGGCAAAGGAGAGGGATCATCACGTGAAAAGGCGTCGTTGAATGGTGACCACACTGCAGGAGGCGTGACATGGAGGAGAGCGGATGCTCGGCCTGGACTCGATAGGAGGGGGCTTCTGGACGACAACAATTCCCAAAGAATGGACAAAACTGTTTGGGTTAGGGCTTTTCTGAATGAGATTTGGGAGAAGGGTGCAGCATGGATGAGGGAGAAGGTGAAGGGTGTGAGAATGGATGAAGGAGAAGAGAAATCTAGTGGAAAATGTATGAAGGAGAAGGGGAAGGGAAGGAGAAGGGGAAGGGAAGGAGAAGGAGAAGGAGAAGGGGAAGGGTGTGGGAAGAGATGCATACGAAAGGGTTAGGGTTTCATTTCGCTTTAGTAAATGGATTAAACGCACCGCTTTAGTAAATGGATTCAAAATTTCAAAATCCCGCTACGTACTGATTTTGCCACTGCCTTATACCTCAAATTCACACTGTTTCACTTGCCACGTTGGATAGGTGTGCATGTGGGTGCGCAAATCGCCTGCAACAAGAATTTTCCTAAAAGTTATACATCTGGAAAAGAGCACAAGTGGTAACATGTAATACAAGCTCGATATATAAAAATAAACAGAATTCACAAATGAATTTGGGTCAAAAGAGATAACTTGATAAGACAATTAATAAATATGTCAATTACGAATCAACCTATATAATCCAAATAAACTCTCACTCCAAGTTATATAGACATCTTGATTTATACCTGTTGTTGTTGGGATAGTATTATTTGACTGCTTAATATCTCAAAGATATTAACATTTTGTTGGTTCTGTTGGGTTTGTGGAGCCTAGCTCAATTCGCTTGAGTATCGCTCGACAGATGGCTCGAGCAAAGGCCAAGTAAAGAGTTCACTCGATGCACGCTCGACAAGTCGCTCGAGCAAATATCGCAACAAATTAAAATTAGGGTTTCTGCCATGTAACCTTATAAATATGATTTTTGAACATTATAGTCGTACAGTGTGCACAATAAAAACGCTCCAAACAATGTATCTTGTGATTTCTCAATATAATAAAATTCTCTACAACTCCGTGGACGTAGGCACATTGCCGAACCACGTAAATTCGTGTTGTGTGATTGATTTCTTGATTATTTCTGCTTTATTGTCATCTTTTTTCACAACAATTGGTATCAAGAGCCAAGATTCTAGTATGAGGGAAAGCGATGACTGGAGAAGAAGTGAAAGTATATGGGATTGAAAAGTCTGATGGCATAGACTTTGAATACTGGAGGATTCATATAGAAGACTTCCTCTATGGGAAGAAACTCAATCTTCTAATATTGGGGAAGAAGCCAAATAACATGGAAGATGTTGATTGGAGCCTGTTAGATCGACAGATTCTGGAGGTTATTTGGCTAACTCTGTCGAGATCTGTTGCACATAATGTTATCAAGGAGAAGACTACAACAGATCTTATGACGACTTTATTAGGTATATATGAAAAGTTGTCTACTAATAACAAGGTGCACTTAATGAAGAAGTTATTCAATCTAAAGATGCTAGAAGATACGTCTGTTGCCCAACATCTAAATGAGTTCAATACTATCACCAACCAATTATCTTCTGTTGAAATTGAGTTTGATGATGAGATTTGTGCAATGATACTACTAACATCACTACCAAATAGTTGAGAAGGCACGAGAATGACTGTTAGTAATTCTACCGGAAAGATGAAATTAAAATATGATGATTTTTGTAATTTGATTTTGGCTGAAGAGGTGCACATGAGGGATTCCGGCGAGTCCTCAGGGTCGAGTTCCGCACTAAATGTTGATGCTCGAGAGAGACCACATGACAAGAACTTAAATTGAGGTAGATTAATATCAAACAACATAGTCAAGAGCAAGCCAAGGCCTGGACAACAGGCAACTTGCTGGAACTGTGGCAAGACTGGTCACATAAAAGGAACTATAAAAAATCAAAGAAGACGGAGAATGACAGTGCAAACATAGTAACTGAAGAAGTACAAGACGCACTAATACTTGCAGTTCATAGTTCGGTCAATGAGTGGATACTGGATTCAGGGGCTTTATTTCACACCTCGCACCGAAAGATCATGCAGAACTACGTTGTTGGTGACTTCGAGAATGTGTGTTTGGTTGATGGAAAGGCACTGAACGTGGTGGAAATGAGAGACGTTAATATTGTACTCCCTAACAAAAATGTGTGAACTTGCAAAAGGTCAGACCCATTCCCAAGTTAAAGAAAAATCTCATCTCTATATGACAGCTCGACGATTGTGGCCATTCATTAATGTTCTCAAATAGCACCTGGAAGGTTACTAGAGGAGCAATGGTGTTGGCTCGGGGTAAGAAGACCGGTACTCTGTACATGACAATCTATTTGAGTGACACTATTGCTACCACTGCTGTAAAGAGCACAGCAGAGTTGTGGCACTGCAGGCTTGGCCATATGAGTCAGAAAGGCATGAAAGAACTACTCTTAAAAGGTAAGCTACCAGAACTAAAGTTAGCTGATCTGAGCATGTGTGAGAGTTGTATACTAGGGAAGCAGAAAAATGTCAGTTTCTTGAAGAGTGGTAGAGCACTGAGATTAAGAAAGCTGGAATTTGTACATAGAGACTTGTAGGGGCCTTCTCCAATGTCGTCTCTTGGAGGCTCTCGATACTACGTCACATTCATTGACAACCACAACAAGAAAGTATGGGTCTATTTTTTAAAATTAAAATTTGAAGTATTTGATGTGTTCAAAAAATGGAAAGCTCTAGTTGAGACAGAGACAGACCTAAAACTGAAATGTTTGAGGTTTGACAACGGTGGAGAATACATTGATAGAGGGTTCAAAGAGTACTGCACAACTCACAGTATCAAAATGAAGAAGACCATTCCCGGGACCCTATAGTAGAATAGTATTGTTGAACGCATGAATAGAACCATCAATGAGCATGCTAGAAGCCTAAGACTGCATGGTAGGCTACCACCTATATTATGGGCAGACGCAGTTAGCACTGCCGTTTACCTAATAAATCGAGGGCCATCAGTCCCATTAGAAGGCTTAGAGCAAAAAAGAGGTTAAACTTTCTCATCTAAAAACCTTTGGTTGTGTTTCTTATGTTCATGTTGACTCTAATGCTCATAAAAAGCTTAAAATCAATAAAAAAAAATATTATTTTATTGGCTATGGAGATGAGGCATTTGGCTATCTTTTTTGGGATGAGCAGAGTCAGAAAATATCACGAGCAAGAATGTGATATTTAATGAGAAAGATAGGTACAAGAACAAGTCAAGTACGGTAGCTAATACAACTCCTCAGGAATCTGCATTCGCGAGTCTAGATGACCTACCAAATGTTACACTGCATTGCAAGGACGTGAGTGATGGAGAGAGTGGGCTCAATGCACTCATTCCTATTATTCCACAGTCAAATCTAGAGTTGTCCACACTTGCAGTTGCAGTTCGTAAGTCTACCCGGACTATCCGACCCTCGTAGGGATTCTCACCCACCTTGAACTATATTCTATTGAAAGATAGTGGGGAATTGCATAGCTATAAGGAAATATTGCAAGATCAAAATTCAAGCAAGTGAGAGTTAGACATGAAAGATGAAATGGATTCCTTGTTAGGGAATCAAGGAGTTAACAAAACTTCCATCAGGGAATAAGGCGTTGCACAACAAGTGGGTATACCGAGTGAAAACCGAGCATGATGGCAATAAAAGATACAATGCAAGACTTGTTGTAAAAGGCTTTCAGCAGAAAAACGGCATTGACTACTCTGAGATCTTCTCTTCTGTGGTGAAGATCACGACCATCAGGTTAGTACTGGCAATGATGGCTACTAAAGATTTACATCTTGAGCAGTTAGATGTGAAAATAGCTTTTCTTCATGGGGATCTAGAAGAAGGTATCTATATGCACCAGCTTGAGGTTCCTAGTACAGAGGAAGGAGAATTCAGTTTACAAATTAAAGAAGAGCTTGTATCGTCTTAAACAAACTCCTGGACAGTGGTACAAGAAATTTGACAACTTTATATGCAACTCAGGGTACATCAGATGTCATGCAGACCATTGTTGCTATGTCAGGCACTTTGACAGCTCTTATATTGTTCTACTACTATATGTGGATGATATGTTCATTGCAGGGTCCAACATTGAGGAGATCAATAATCTGAAGAAGAAGATGTCAAAGCAGTTTGCAATGAAGGATTTGAGAGATGCAAAACAAACATTTGGCATGAAAATTATCAGAGATAAAGTCAAGAACACATTGAGACTTTCATAGGTAGAATATGTAAAACAGGTACTTAGCAAATTCAATATGGACAAGGTCAAACTAGTTGGTACACCTTTGGACAGTCTGTTCAAACTTAACATGGATTAATACCCAAATCAAAAAATGAACATGACTACATGAGTAAGGTTCATTATACCTCAGCTATTGGTTCACTTATGTATGTTATGGTTTGCACAAGACTAGATATTGCCCATGTAGCAGGAGTTGTGAGTAGATACATGAGCAACCCAGGAAGATAACATTGGGAGGTTGTGAAATGAATTCTGAGATACCTGAAAGGCTCCTCAAAGGTGTGCTTGTATTTCTCTCTCATTTTTCAAAATTTCATAAAATATTAACCCAAACTATATTATTACTATTCATAAATTATCTTATTATTATTCACAAAATTCTCATATTATCTCACTCCCTATGCTTGTCCTTAGAGTTTTTGTATTCTCGAGCCAGTGTGAAGAAAAAACCATCCACATCACTTAAATGATAAATTTTAAAATTTATCTTTTAAATTAAATTATATCATTAAGTACTTTACTATGTGTACTCTACGCATTGGCCGCTTTATAATAGAATTTTTCAATCAAGTACTACTATATCCACAAAGAAATTAAATAAAAACAATCACACAAACTAACATAGTTTCATCTAATCTGTTAGATCTATTTTATAATAAAAATAACTTTACAATCTAGTGAACTACATCAAGTTACGTCAGTTTGTGAAATTACTTTTGTGTAATCATTTTATGACTAGAGTATTTCACTTTTCAAAAACTTATCATGTACTGTTGTGTATTTCTTAATTTTGAGATTAAATATGGTATAATTAATTGGATATCAAAATTACAAATAATAGCTATATATAGAGATGATATTTGCAGTTATAGAGTGTTTGCACACTTCTTTTAAAAAAATAGTAAATATGAGATCCATATAAAAAAAGAAATTTAATAATTGACCTCACTCGTTTTCAAAAGGAGTACTACGCGATACTTACACAATTTATGACTGTATCTAGCATTATTTATAAATATTATATATAAGTCCATCTTGAATTAATAAGTCCACATGATATAAACAAAACTAACAACAAAAATCCCCCAAAATATCAGCACTATATATTGATCTAGCTCTTGCCATCATTTTCTATCTTTTGCATCTTCCACTAGTATTGTAGATAATCCAAAACCACGCTATTGTTTGATTCGTTGTACCAATGATCCTTCTCTATCTCATCATTTTCTCAGTAGCCTGCTGGCCTGTAATTCCCTTCTTACAAACAAAATATGTGTAAACTCCAAATATAATTGACAGCAAGTACTAGTAACAGCGCAACCTTATTATAATTTGTCCTGGTCTGTCTTGAAGAGAAAGAAGATGGAAAAAACAAAACAGATATATCATGTAAGATGAGATCATGGAATATTATAAGGACATGCATGAACCTGATATATAATATCTTGTTCATGTTCCTAGGTAGCTAGTTTGGCATTGTATCTCCATTTATATATGTACGTAGTTACATGATCATGGGGTGAAGATGGAAGTTTCCTCTTTCCTTTTCCGCAATATTGAAATATGATCGATCATCATATGATCCCATTTTTGCTTCTTATAATATATAATAATATCATGCATTATTTGAGATTAATGTTTCTGATGATTAAAATCCTAGATCATGACATTTTCAATCACTACAAAAATAAACGAGTATTTGCAATGAGAATGAACCCATTTTGATAGAAAATAGTCATTTTGTAGTCAATAATTATGACACAGATAAGTATTGGGTAATGATACCCTTATACCTCATTTACTACTGCTTTACTATTCAGTTATTTTTTTCTCTTTTGCCATTTGAATCTAGATTAAAAATCTCCAAACATAACCTTCTTGCATAATCTAGAAGAAAATAAATTCAACTAACTAATGTAATCATATAATTGCGTTAATTGATTGAATTTATTTTCTTCTAGATTATGTAAAAAAGTCATATTCTAAGATTTTTTATCCAAATTCAAAGAGTAAAAGAAAAAAAAATAACTGAATAATAAAACAGTAATAAATGAAGTGGTATCATTATCCGTAAGTATTTTTCTTATAGTTTAGCTTTAATTATAACTAAACGACATTTAAGGCCTCCTAGAAAACTAGTTACTAGAGAGTCCAACTAATTAAGAAATCTTCAACAAATTAATGAAACGAATTAATGAGTTCACAAATTGATGATCGATATCGATCATTGACGTGGTAATTATGCATGCATGCAAATTATAAAAAGGGAATAATTAATGATAATAACTAGGCATAGCGGACTGAATGAGAGTTCTTTAACTCCACTTCGAGTCATTAAAATTGAAGATTCTACTATTATTTAATATTTTATTATTAATTTTTATTATTTTTATTATTGTTCACTATTATTTAATATTTTTTCACTATATTTTTATTATTATTTACAAATCATTTGAAATCACCTCACTAGGATATCCAAACGTAACCTAAAATTGAATTTTGGAGTAACTCCACTTCGAGTCATGATTTGTAATTGTGTCGGGTTACTCTACTGCCCAGAGTAGTCTGCTCAAGTTGACCGTTCTCAACTCACAATCCAAACCCTTTTTTAGTATTTGGATTACAAAAATTTTATATGCAATCAGTTTTACGTATTCTTTACGCACTGTATTAATGTGACTGATTACGTCATTTTTTTTAATATAAAATAACTACTTTAACTAATTACATATAAAAATACATAAAAAATATATATATATGTAAAAATAATTGTATATAATATAAATCATTTGATTATGAGTCTTTTCACGTCTACACATAATATCTATGAAAGTAAATTACGTACTTATATGTCACTAATTATTTCAAAAATTCTACGCAAGTATGTTCGTCATTTTCGAACAAAATTCCCGAACCTAAGCTCTCGATTTGTCACTAACAATAATAATATCATGTCAGTGTGTAATTCGTTTTTGTATATGTGTAGATCACCTATCATTTTACTTTGATTTTACATGACAGACACTTATGTTTTGGTTTATGCACTATGACTATGGCCCACCTGTCTGTAAAACAAGCATGAGAGTCGTGGAAATATTGGCAATGTTCACACGGTCGGTCTTGGGATTTAAAACTTTTTTGACAAAATAAATTTAAAATGATTAAAAGCTCCCAATCTCCATTAACCCATCTATATACCGACCATTATCTCACGCCTTCACAAAAATTTCATTTACAAAATAAGTTTTTCAAAATTTAAAATTTAAAAAGTGATGTGATAAGATACAATACAATAAAAATAATTCTATATTCATATTTCAAAAGTGGTACAGTCATAAATAAATTTTATTAAAATATATCCACAAATTGATATAATTTTTATATCTATTTTATAATAAAAATAATTTTATAATTTCACATATTATATCATGTATGTGAGTTTACTCTTATGAATTTTTTTTGTGATTAAAATATTTCTCTTCATATTTATATTTTTAAAAATTTTAATGTCAATAACATTAAATATTTTATAATTTTATAATTTATATAATATAATAGTCTCTCTTTGAAAAAAAAAATCTCTCATCAAATATCGCTTTGTTCATGTTTCAACAAATAATTTTACCACACACAAGTGTGTTGATATACTATTTGTAGTTAAACCCATTATAATTTAAAAAAGAAATTAAATAATTAAAATTTTTTTAATATGGAAACTTCCATTTCGATAAGTGTAAATATAAAAAGTTGGGTAGGATTAGGTGACTAAATGATAGAGTTTATCCTATTACTATATTTGCATTTTTGGATTAATGTAAAATAATTATTGACTTTATCTACAACAATATTAAATTTATCTAAAAGTCTTAGAGATTGTTTAGATAAGTCAGTTATGAGTAAATCACGTCTATAAAGATCTGCACTTATCCAGAACAGAAGATAAACCTGAAATCAGAAGCTGTAAGAAAGAGTTATCTCAAAATATCAACAACTTGTCAAGAAACGTTCTTGCGGCAGACTTGATCCATTAGCAAAGTTCTACTTCAACTGTAACTCTTTTTCAGATTCTATAAATACAGAGTTTCAGTTTAATAACTCTTTAACAAATTTTAACCATGAATTATTGAGAGCATGTTCTGAGTTCTTAAGAGTGAAAATTTACTTGAAAATTTTCATCTTTTCTTGAATGTGATTGTGTTCCAATAAAAATATTTTTATTTTATAATATTATTATATAATATATTATAAAATATGTTATTGATATATCGTTACTTAAAAATAAAATTTATAAATAAATTTTTCTCTTCAAAAAGTAAAAACTTTTCTGAGTTCATCTGTCAGGAAGGTTCATTGTATTGAAATCCACTTTAAAAGGCCAGAATCCATGTTCATGCTCCGAGGATTGATTTTGGAAGTGTTCATTAATCCACGTGGTTGTTGTCCGACTCGTGGAGCACACATACTGATCAGAGTCAACCTCGGCGGCTACACGCTGTCTTTCATATTCATCCTTTGCCGAATCTCCATCTTAGTTTATATAACAACATTACCATCCGGTTTCTTATCTCTCTTTCATCCTCGTAATTTAAGAATAATTATAAGATTTTGAAGAAAATGTATCTCCATCCGATTTTTCATTTTAGAATAAATATTTAGAAAATAAATAATAGTTCCATTTCCCAAATCATTTGTATTAATATTTTATTTATTTTAATTAAATTAATTCTTTTTCTAATCATCTATACTTTCTCTCATATTTATATTTGTTATAATTTTTAATAATAGTTTAAAAAAAATTTAAATAACTCCAAAAAATATAAAAAAAATTAAATATTAAAATTAATTTAAATTCTATTTTAAATATTCATTATAATAATAATTCAAAACATAAGAAAAAATATTAAGTAATTAAATTTGTAAATAGAAGTGAGGAAAAAAAGTAATAAAGAAATAATAGAAAAATATTATTTTAATAGAATAGAGATAAAGATGGAGAATGAGATGTAGAAGATTTTTTAAAGATGAGTAAAATTTAAGAAAAAATTTTAAGAAATGTACTTTTTAATTAAATTATAGAAAATTTTATGGAGAACCCAATGTAGATGCTCTAATATTTACAGAAAAGCTTTGAGCCAGAGCTGATCTAAATTCTAGAATTATACCAGCCAATAAATAATGGAAATGTAAGAGACTTGCTTAATTTATCAGGTGCACACTGAGAGCATTTCTTTCTCATTCTCCAGGAACCATCCTTTCAGTCGTCTCTCTCCCTCTCTCGCACTCTCCAAACAAATCCAATTCGTAATATTTCTCGGTACTCTCTGTGTCCAAACAGACCCCATTCGGAACCTTAACACAGCAGATGAGGTCGCGAGTTCCGAGAGGTCCTCAAAAGTTCCTACGGATTAGTTCTATTTCACTTTCAAAAAACTATTATATGTCATCTTCTTATTGGAGGGTGTAAAAGGCGTAAATACACCCACTCTTTCTGCCAGCTGCTCCCTAATATTTATTCGGAAAAACAAAATGAAATCATTTCGATCCTTTCATTTCAAGTCATAATAATAAAGTAATTTGTCCTTTTTGTGGATACACTGCAGTTACCTTTTTACTTTATAATTAATTAACACAACTTGCATGAATATATACAATCCAGTTCTCTAAATACCATCTCTTAAAAAATAAAATAAAAACTATTTATAATTTTCAAAATCAAAAGAATAAAACCCATAAAACTCGATTGAATTTGTGATATAATTTCAAAATCAATGAGATTATAATTAAGAAAAGAGAAATAATTTATAAAGACGTTTCATAAAAATATACTAAAAAATTTATGTCTATAATTTGATATAATACGTCAGATTATAAAAAAAAATATTATTCACCGTAAGATATATATAACATATAATATCAAATTACATCAGTTTATTAATTTACTTTTACTAGATATGTTTATAGATCTAATAATTCTCTTAAGAAAATTATCACTTTTCACTCATTGACTAATATCATCTATTTTTTTTTTTTTTTAATTTTCACTTCTCATGAGTGGACTAAAGGTTTGATCATTGCTACTTTCCCAAAAGTCTACAATTGTATACATTTTGAGTTATTATTTTCTTGTTCTCTTAAAGAAATCATCTAAATGGATTTATATAATGGGTCAAATCTTTCGTAGCTCGTGAGATGGAACTTTAGTGGTAACCACTCGGTCCACTCCTTTAAAAACACGGTGCTTCGAGGAAAAAGTCTGTTTTTTTTGGTTGACAATTTATTATTTTACAAAAAACAGAGAAGTGTTAAAACTTAAATCTAACAAAAAATTTCATAAAAATTAATTATAATTTATATGATATATCATATCTACTGTATAGTAAAAAAAAATTTATAATTCGATGTATCATATCACATTAACTTAATTTGTAAATATTTTTTTTTAAATCTCTTTATAAATATAAGAGATACTCATCTCTAATAGTACCATTTTTTTAATTAAGAAATAACGCGATAGAAAAAAAAAAATCATGGGATTGAACAAAAAATGATGGGATCTTATCAGTTTATTGATATATCGTAACGCCTCAATGGAATGCCTAAATCACATGGTCTATATTTCAAAATGGCTAATCAATTATACAATTGGAACCTCATTAGAATCTTAAAAAGAACAAAAAATTTTTCTTTTTAAGTAATGTGAGATCTCATACATAACCTACCATTATCCTTATCATATGGAATATCACATTTACTTATTATTGAGTTCTTCTATCCAACAATCTTACACCATACCTACTGAGTTTTTTTTTTTTTTTTTCCCATTGTATGTGTGCAATATAGGTATGCTGAGCATAATTTTTATTTACTATTTATCTTTTGGTGCTTGTTTTTATAGGGCTTAATGTAAGGATTATGCTATAATCACCGCTCCCAACTCTTGCTGGAAGATACAATTAGTTATAGGAATTTTTTTTTTATTTTACTTTTTCATTCATGTATTTTTTTAATGCTTTTTAATATTTTTTAAAAAAAAAAACAATTACAATATTATTAAAAAAATACTAACTTAATTATTAAGTAAAAAAATTAAAAAGTAAAATAAAAAATCATAACGATAAAATAGAGAGGTAGAAAGAAACTGTGAGAGTATTATTATCCTCAATTTAATTACACAATCCTTAAAAAAACACAAAGTAATAAGAGTTATAACGAAAAATTGAAAACCAACGGTCTTATCTTGCAGCCGTAAAAACAGTTTGGAACCCAGCTGAGTTTAGCGTTCGATTTCACGACAAGAGCTATACAGTAAAGTTCCATATGGGTAGCAACGTGACTTCCCACCCACTTTCCACGCAATTGAAAATGGCAGACTTCTCTTTCTCTCTGACTTGTAATCCTTCGATTCTACTTTAATTGACTAAGTAGAAAAACGTCCATCATAGTTTCTTTGCCAATTCCGCTCGCCACACGACATGTTGCCCGAAAATATATCCCGTCCGTGGCCATGCCTCTATCATTCTTTCTACCTACTCTGTTTCCTCTCCCTTCTCTCCGGTATCCGTTCCGACGAGCTTCAGGTTCTCATGAAGCTGAAATCAGCCCTCCAAGAATCGAACTCCAGCGTCCTGAGTTCATGGGAGTCGACGTCCAATTCCGTCTGCGGTTTCGCCGGGATCACGTGCAACTCCAACGGTTCGGTTGTGGAAATCGAACTTTCTAACCAGAAGTTAACTGGGACTCTTCCCCTGGATTCTATTTGTCAGCTCCAATCGTTGCAAAAGCTGTCGCTGGGGTTCAACCTCTTGCACGGTCCGATCACGGAGGATTTGAACAACTGTGTAAAATTGAACTACTTGGATTTGGGAAACAATCTCTTCACCGGAGCGGTTCCGGACATATCCTCTCTCAGCGAGTTAAAGCATCTTCATATCAATAACAGTGGCTTCTCCGGCAGTTTCCCGTGGAAATCGCTTCAAAACATCACGGGTCTAGTACGGCTCAGCATCGGAGACAACCCATTCAATCCTAGTCCAATTCCCCCCGAGGTGTTGAAGCTCACCAAACTGGAATGGCTGTATCTCTCCCACTGTAATATCCAAGGAACAATCCCGACTGGGATTGGAAACCTCAGAGAGCTAATTAATTTGGAATTTTCGAAAAATAACATGACCGGAGAAATTCCCGAAGAGATTGGGAACCTCGTGAATCTCTGGCAGCTGGAGATCTACTACAACTCTTTTACAGGGAAACTTCCTGACAGTCTGAGAAACCTCACGAAGCTTGAGATGTTTGACGCTTCTAAGAATCGTCTCGAAGGCGATTTGTCGGTATTGAGGTTCTTGACCAACCTGGTGAGTCTGGAACTATTCGAGAACAACCTTTCTGGAGAAGTTCCAGAGGAATTGGGCGAGTTCAAGAAGCTCGTGAATCTCTCTCTGTACGATAACCAGTTGACGGGTCCTCTGCCCCAGAAGCTTGGGTCTTGGGCGAACTTCATTTACATAGACTTGACTGACAACTTATTAACAGGTCCAATCCCGCCTGATATGTGTAAGAAGGGTACGATGATGAAGCTTCTCTTAGGCAACAACAATTTCACTGGCAAAATTCCGGCCACCTATGCAAACTGTTCGAGTCTAATTCGTTTCAGAGTCAACAACAACTGGCTTTCCGGCACCGTTCCCCCCGCAATCTGGGGATTGCCGAACTTGAATATAATCGACATTACGTCCAATTTTATCCAGGGCCCGATCACGTCCGATATCAAGTACGGCAAGTCTCTTGGGCAGTTGTTCGCCGGAAACAATCTCTTATCGGGTGAATTACCTGCCGAGATCTCTGAAGCTACCTCTTTGGTGTCGATTCAGCTGAACGACAATCAATTGTCGGGAAACATTCCTTCGGGTGTGCGTGACTTGAAGCTAATGAATGTTCTTCATCTCCAGAATAACAAGTTCTCTGGTTCAGTACCAGAGACATTAGGTTCTTGTAACACTCTCAGTGACATAAATATGGCTAACAATTCGCTTTCGGGTCGAATCCCATCATCTCTGGGAAATCTACCGACACTCAACTCTTTGGATATATCAGACAACCAACTTTCGGGAGAAATTCCTGCTAGTTTTTCGTCTCTCCGGCTAAGCTTTCTCGATTTATCCCACAACAGGTTGAACGGTCCCATACCGCAAGCTCTGTCAATTGCAGCGTACAACGGCAGCTTTACTGGGAACCCGGGCCTCTGCATCATTGGCGTCACCTCCATGTTCCGGCGCTGTCCCTCTGGTTCGGGCATGTCCAGGAATGTCCGAACACTCATTATTTGCTTCGCAGTAGGTACGGCCATCCTACTTCTGTTTTTGGTGCTGTTCTACTATTCTAAGAAGGGGGAAAAGGATGATCAAGGCCGTTCATTGAAGGACGAATCCTGGGACGTGAAGTCCTTCCACGTGTTGAGCTTTACGGAGGATGAAATTCTTGATTCCATCAAGCAGGAGAATCTAATAGGAAAAGGTGGTTCTGGGAACGTGTACAAAGTGCTACTCTCCAACGGCAGAGAACTTGCAGTCAAGCACATATGGAACTCGGATTCAAGTGGTAATGGCCGGAGAAAGAGCCGGAGCAGCACCTCCCCGATGCTCACGAAGCCCGGGGGGAGGTCGAAGGAATTCGACAGCGAGGTGCAGACCTTGAGCTCAATAAGGCATGTGAATGTGGTGAAGCTGTATTGTAGTATTACAAGCGAGGATTCGAGCTTGTTGGTGTACGAGTATTTACCAAATGGGAGCCTTTGGGATCGGCTGCACACAGACCAGAAGAAGATGCAGCTTGATTGGGAGAAAAGGTACGAGATTGCTGTCGGTGCAGCCAAAGGGTTGGAGTATCTGCATCATGGGTGTGAGAAGCCAGTGCTTCACAGGGATGTGAAGTCTAGTAATATATTGCTGGATGAGTTTTTGAAGCCAAGGATTGCTGATTTTGGACTTGCAAAGATTGTTCGAGCCAATGGTTGCAAGGATTCCACCCATGTCATTGCTGGAACACATGGCTACATTGCTCCTGGTTAGTGAATCTTCATTCCTTACTTTGTATTGGTTTTGATTAATCTTTGCCACAGAGTTATTTATCTTTATGGTCAAAAGTGTAGCTTGAACTGAATGAGAAAGCTGAAGGGTAAGAATTTTTTGTTTTAGACTTATAATTTGTTCATGAAATCTTCTTTATTGCGCAGAATATGGATACACATACAAAGTAAATGAGAAGAGTGATGTGTATAGTTTTGGAGTGGTATTGATGGAACTGGTGTCCGGAAAAAAACCGATAGAGCCGGAGTTTGGGGAGAATAAGGACATAGTGAATTGGGTTTGCGGCAATCTAAAGAACAGGGAGACGATACTTAGTGTGGTTGACTCTGAAATTCCAGAGGCTTCAAAGGAAGAGGCTATGAAGTTACTGAAAATTGCAATTCTCTGCACAGCAGCGCTTCCAGCTCTTAGACCCACAATGAGAACCGTTGTGCAAATGCTTGAGGAAGCTCAACCGGGTAAATTGATGAAAATTATCATTGCCTAAGATGATGGTAGTAAGAAAAAGGAAGTGATTATTACAGAGAAAAAGAATCCAGAACTTTAAGCTTCCAAAATTTGCTGAGTTGGGATCCAAAATTTTTGGTCATGATCTCCATTCTCTTGCTGAATTTGACAGGTATTATCATACAATATACAAAGACTCGAGATCATTTGTAAACTTGTCACATTAAATCACGTTAGTTTGTAAAATTATTTTTATAATATCTCTTAGACCTAGCGCGGCTTTGTAAAATATCAGCTAGAGTACTCTGTAGTGAAATTTGCAATATTCGAATGTAATGTAGAGGCATGAAAAATGGATGAACTTATGGTTAACCTTTTTGTTCACATTCACAGCTTCCCAAATGATGTGCTAAGTTCAAGGTTGGGTCTTTGAGAAGTTTAGCATAAACCCAATACTAATAAAGAGAATCAAAAAAGTTCAGTTCCAGATCAGATAGATAGTCATACTGAGATATTTTATTGGATCCTTCAGATAACAAGGGATTTATAAGGTTGGATGCTTGTGTTCTTTTCAAAAATTACATCAAACACAAAGAGATTATATGAATTAAATCTATAAACTAATGTAATTTTGTAAAATTTGTTAGATCTGATTTCCATCTTTTATTGATTGGTGGCTGCTAATACAAGTTTGGTTTGTCTTCTTTTGCACCAAAGTGGACGTGAACAAACCCTTCTAAAACATGCTTTGACTTGGTCTAAGTTGCATCATCAGTTATGCTTTATATGATGCAATTATTAGATGCTTCTGACTCGGTCAAGAGAAGGATAAAACCAAAGAAAAGTAAGCAGAAGAGTACACTCCAAAATTTGAACTAGAGTCCTCTGTTGGTCAACGGCCATGTCTGGACACTGGTCAGTATAATATAAAAGGGCTTCGAGACTCTTCTTTTCTGTTTTTGACTGGGGGTGGGTGGGTGGGTTTCTCAAATTGTCAGAAGCCTAGGAATAAAAGTTATACATCTGGAAAAGAGCGGGTGGATTTGGGTCAAAAACTCGATATATAAATATAAATATAAATAGAATTCACAAATGAATTTGAGTCAAAAGAGATGACTAGATAAAACAATTAATAATTGTGTCAACTACGAATCAACATATATAATCCAAATAAACGCTCCAAGTTATATAGACGTCTTGATTTATACCTATGTTCTTGTTGGGATATTATTATTTGACTGCTTATTATTTCAAAGATATTAACAATTTTTTTGTTGGTTCTATTGGATTTGTGGAGCCTAGCTCAGTCTGCTTGAACTTTGTTATACAGATGGCTCGAGTGAAGGCCAGATAGAGAGTTTGATCGTTACTTGCTCGATAGATGGTTCGAGCAAAGGCCAAGCAGAGAGTTCGCTCGATGCACGCTCGACACGCCACTCGAGTGAATATTGCAAGAAATTGAAATTAGGGTTTCGGTCGTGTAACCTTATAAATATGATTTAACATTATGGTTGTACGGTGTGCATAATAAAAACGCCTCAAACAATGTATCTTGTGATTCCTCAATATAATAAGATCCTTTACAGCTCCGTGGATGTAGACACGTTACCGAACTATATAAATTTGTGTTGTGTGATTGATTGCTTGATTATTTATGGATTAAATTTGTTTTATTGTCATCGTTTTTCACAACAATTGGTATTAAGAGTCAAGGTTCGGGTCTAAGGGAAAGCGATGACGGGAGAAGAACTAAAGGTATCTGGGATTGAGAAGTTTGATGGCACAAACTTTGAATACTGGAGGATGCAAATAGAGGACTACCGCTATGGGAAGAAACTCCATATTCCATTATTGGGGAAGAAGTCAGACAACATGGAAGATGTTAATTAGAGCTGTTAGATCGACAGGTTTTAGGGGTATTCGGCTAACTCTGTCGAGATTTGTTACACATAATATTATCTAAGAGAAAACTACAGCATATATCATGACGGCTTTGTCAGGTATATATGAAAAGTCGTCTACTAATAACAAGGTGCACTTAATGAAGAAGTTATTCAAATCTGAAGATGGCAGAAGGTACGTCTATTGCCCAACATCAAAATGAGTTCAATACTATTACCAACCAATTATCTTCTATTGAAATTGAGCTTGATGATGAGATTCATACATTAATACTTCTTGAATCACTGCCAAACAGTTGGGAAGCCATGAGAATGATTGTTAGTAATTTTGCTGGAAATATGAAATTAAAATATGATGATAATCATGATTTGATTTTGGCAGAGGAGGTGCGCAGGAAGGATTCCAGCAAGACCTCGGAGTCGAGTTCTGCACTAAATGTTGATGCTCAAGGGAGACCAAATGACAGGAAATCAAATAGAAGTATATCAAAATCAAAGAACAGGGCCAATAGCAAGCCAAGGCCTAGATAGTAGGCAACTTGCTGGAAATGTGGCAAGACTGGTTATATAAAAAGAACTATAAAAAAACTGAAGAAGACGGAGAATGACAGTGCAAACATGGTAACTGAATAAGTACAGGATGCACTACTACTTGCTGTTCATAGTTCAGTCGATGACTGGATACTGGATTTAGGGGCTTCATTTCACACCTCTTCACTTTGAGAGATCAAGTAGAACTACGTTGTTGGTGATTTCGAGAAGGTGTACTAAGCTGATGGAGAGGCACCAAATGTGGTGAGAATGAGAAACGTTGATAATATACTCCCTAATAAAAATGCGTGGACCTTGTAAAAGGTCAGATACATTCCCGAGTTGAAGAAAAATCTCATCTCTGTAGGACAGCTCGACGATTGTGGCCATTCAGTAATATTCTCAAATACCACCTGGAAGGTTACTAAAGGAGCAATGGTGCTGGCTCAGGGTAAGAAGACTGGTACTCTATACATGACAACCAATTTGAGTGACACTATTGCTACCACCATTGTAGAGAGCACCACAGAGTTGTGGCATTACAGACTTGGCCATATAAGTCAGAAGGGCATGAAAAAACTACTGTCAAAATGTAAGCTACCAGAACTAAAATCAGTTTATCTTAACATGTGTGAGAGCTGTGGGGAAGCAGAAAAATGTCAATTTCTTGAAGAGTGGTAGAGCACTGAGATCAAGACATCTGGAACTTGTACACACAGACTTGTGGGGACCTTCTCTAGTGTCGTCTCTTGGAGGCTCTCGGTACTATGTCACATTCACTGATGACCACAACAGGAAGGTATGGGTCTATTTTTTTAAATTAAAATTTGACGTGTTTGATGTGTTCAAAAAGTTAAAAGCTCTAATTGAGACAGAGATAGACCTAAAGCTAAAATGCTTGAAGTTTGACAACGGTAGAGAATACATTAATGGAGGGTTCAAGGAGTACGTAGCTCACAGTATCAAAATGGAGAAGACCATTCCCAGGACCCCACAACAGAATGGTGTTGTTGAACGCATGAACAGAATCATCAATGAGCGTGCAAGAAGCATAAGGCTACATACTAGGCTACCACTTACATCTGGGCAAAAGCAGTTAGCAGTGCCGTTTACCTGATAAATCGAGGGCCATCAATCCTAGTAGAGTGTGGACTACCTGAGGAGGCTTGGAGCGAAAAAGAGATTAAACTTTCTCATCTAAAAACCTTTGATTGTGTTTCTTATGTTCATGTTGAATCTGATGCTTGTAGAAAGCTTGAGGCAAAGTAAAAAAAATGTTATTTTATTGGCTATGGAGATGAGGCATTTGGCTATCGTTTTTGGGATGAGCAGAGTCGAAAAATCATCAGGAGCAGGAATTTAATATTTAATGAGAAAGTTATGTACAAAAACAAGTCTAGTATAGTAGCTGATACAACTCTTCAAGAATCTGAGTTCGTGAGTCTGGATGACCTACTAGAGGTTACAATGCAATGCAGGGACATGAGTGACGGTGAGAGTGGACTCAGCGCACCCATTCCTATTATTCCGCAGTCAGATCCAAAGCCGTCCACACTTGTAGTTGCAGTTCGCATGTCTACCAGGACTATCTTACCCCCGCAGCAATTCTCACCCACCTTGAACTATATTCTGTTGACAGATGGTGGGGAACTGCAGAGCTATGTGGAAATCTTGCAAGATGAAAATTCAAGCAAGTAGAAGTTAGCCATGAAGGATGAGATGGATTCCTTGTCAAGGAATCAGATATGGGAGTTAACAAAACTTTTATCAGGGAATAAGGCGTTACACAACAAGTGAGATATATCAGGTGAAGACCGAACATGATGGCAATAAAAGATACAAGGCAAGACTTGTTGTAAAAGGCTTTTAGCAAAAAAATGGCATTGACTACTCTGAAATCTACTCTCATATGGTGAAGATCACGACCATCAGGTTAGTACTAGCAATTGTGGCTACTGAAGATTTGCATCTTGAGAAGTTGGTTGTGAAAACAGCTTTTCTTCATGGGGATCTAGAAGAATACATCTATATACACCATCCTAATGGGTTCATAGTACAAGGGAATGAGAATCTAGTTTACAAATTAAAGAAGAGCTTGTATGGCCTAAAACAAGCTCATAAACAATGGTACAAGAAATTTGACAACTTCATGTGCAGCTTAGAGTACATCAGATGTCAGGTAGACCATTGTTGCTATGTTAGGCACTTTGACAGATCCTATATTATTCTACTACTGTTTGTGGATGATTTGTTCATTGCAAGGTCCAACATTGAGGAGATCAATAATCTGAAGAAGCAGATGTCAAAGTAGTTTGAAATGAAGGATTTAAGAGCTGCAAAACAAATCATTGGCATGAGATTGGTCAAAGACATAGTCAAGAGCACGTTGAGACTTTCACAGGAAAAATATGTAAAAAATGTACTTAGCAGATTCAATATAGATAAGGCCAAACCAGTTGGCACACCATTAGGGAGTCAGTTTAGACTTGGTAGGGATCAGTCACCCAAGTCAAAAGAGGAACATGACTACATGAGTAAGGTTTCTTATGCCTCAATTATTGGTTCACTTATGTATGTTATGGTTTGCGCAAGACCAAATATTGCCCATGTATTTGGAATTGTGAGTAGATACATGAGCAAACAAGGAAAACAACATTGGGAGGTTGTGAAATGGATTCTGAGTTACCTGAAAGGATCTTCAGAAGCGTGCTTATGTCTCACTGGAGGGAGTTTGGAGGTACAGGGTTATGTGGATGTTGATTGGGCTAGAGACACTGATAGTAGAAAGAGTATCATAGGTTTTGTATACACTATGGGTGATACTGCCATGTCTTGGGGTTGTAACTTGCAGAAGACAGTCTCTCTATCTACTACAAAAGCTGAGTATGTTCCATGTTAGAAGCTTCAAATGAGATGATTTGGCTATAGGGTTTCTTGGAAGAGTTGGGCAAGAAGAATTAGAAGGGCACTCTCTACATCGATAGTTAGAGTGCCATATTTCTTGCCAAAAATCATGGCTTTCATTCTAGGACTAAGCACATATAGATTAAGTATCATTTCATTCGATCCCTACTTGATGATAGCCAGAAGATTTGTGGAAGCAAGAACCCTGCTGATAAGTTGACAAATGGCGTTACACTTGAGAAACTGAAGTTGTGCGCAACTTCAGTTGGTCTTTTAGCTTGGGGACAAGGGCTATGAGTTGTAGAGGTGGAGGATATCAGATTTTGAGGCAGATGGTGATGTATTGGCTGTACCAGTCTCCAAGTGGGAGAATTGTTGGGTTAGTGGAGCCTAGCCTAGTCCGCTTGAGTCTCGCTCGACAGATGGCTCAAGCGAAGATCAGGCAGAGAGTTTGCTCGTTACTCGCTCAACAAATAGCACGAGCAAAGGCTAGGCAAAGAGTTTGCTCGATGCATGCTCAATTCGCCGCTTGAGCGTATATTGCAGGAAATTAAAATTAGAGTTTCCACCGTGTAACCCTATATATATGTTTTTGAACATTATGGCCATACAGTGTGCACAGTAAAAATGCCCCAAACAATGTATCTTGTGATTCCTCAATATAATAAAATCCTCTACAACTCCGTGGACGTAGGCACGTTGCCAAATCACATAAATCCGTGTTGTGTGATTGATCGCTTGATTATTTCTCTATTATATTTGCTTTATTATCATCGTTTTTCACAAAAAATTCTTCTCTTAAGCTAACAGGGAAAATTTGCAAAATAAGAATAAAGATTGATTATAAATATGCGAAGAAGATTAAATGCGAATTGGATAAACTGACTGCCTTTATAGAGATAAACATGAGCACAAGATAAAACATCATAACTCTTCTATCTTACTTTGTCAACATTACAAGTTATGCTGGACTAACTTCCTCAAAAGTTATTTTTACTAAGCCAACTGGATCAAATACAGCTTGTCACCCAAATTTTTCTTTGATCTTCTCAAAAGTTATTTTTTTACAAAATGATTAACCTATATCATTATCCATTGTTGTTGGCCTTGAATTTGAGCTCTATAAAACACTTAACCTATGTCAAGCATAAAGAAGACTCAAGTTTTCTACAAAATGGAGTCAATGACATCACAAAATCAAGCATGAGCAAGAAATGAAACAAACTTACAATGAGCTCTTAGAGTAATTTTGTACATCTCTTCCAAGATTCGAAAAACTTTTAAGACTAAAAAATAATCTTCTCTCATGAGACATCAATTTTCATTTTCACATTAGCATAATATATTTGAAGATTTGAGACTTGAAAGATTATTGGTTGTCATCTTTTACATGTTCATGATATGGTCGAAAGTTTGAATTTTAAAAATTTGAAAGATGATAATTGTCATATTTCACATGTGTGTGATATGATTAAAAGTTTGAAGTTTAAAATTTTGAAGGATGATTGATTGTCAAATTTCACATGTGCATGATATGTTTGGAAGTTGAAAATTTTAAAATTATAAAAAGTGCTTAATGCTCTATTTTATGTATGCAAAAAGTATAAGTTTTTGTTTGAAATTTTTGAAAAGTGATTTTTTTTTTTTTTTTTGACATGTGCAAAAGGTAGAAGCTTTTGTTTGAAATTTTAAAAAGTGAATGATTCTCCTTTTGACATATGCAAAAATGTAGAAGGTTTTGTCTAAAACTTTTGAAAAATGAATGATGTTTTCTTTGATGACTACAAAAGCAAAACTTTTGTTTGAAATTTTTGAAAAGTGAATGATGCTCATTTTTTACATTTGAATATTTTTAAATTTGAAAATGAAGTCTTATGTGTCTATAAATAACTCATTTGAGATTTTCAAAAGCACACATAAACTACAAGTCTTACAACATTCATTCATTAAAAGCTTTCAATCTCTTTTCTAAGTTTTGAGCCTTACCACTTGTTCATTTTGAGAGAGATACAATTTGAGATGTATTATTTTTATTTCACTCATTGAGAAGAGTACTCTGATAACCTACCCACTATATTATACAAGCTCTTATATATAAGCTTTTGTATACACAGAAAAGGGTGTGTGCAAATCTTGTGATTGTAGTAGGAGTTCTACACACGGAATAGTTGATTCACCACTTGTAAGGTAATTGTAAGTATAGAAGGTATTCTACACGAATTCTTTGAAGTAGTGTTACTTAAATGTGTAATAGATTTTTATCTCCACCTGAAGCTGGTTGAATAGTGAATTTGTAAATCTATAAGGGATATCTTGAGGCGAAGACGTAGGCAGTGAGATTGAATCTCTTTAAAATACTAAGTTTGCATCTCTCTTAACCTTACTCCTTATATTTATTGCTGCTTAGTATTTTATTCACATTTTATAATGTATATTTGATTTATAATTGTAATTTTTTAAAACAAACCCAATTCCCCCCCCCCCCAGTTCTTGGGTTAGTCATCTGAATAACAATTGTTGAAACCAAAATTTCAAGCATTATATAACTCTATATACACTTGTGGATTTTGATGATAATAAACGAGTTCATGCACAAAAAAGTATCAACTTGTCCATATATGGTGTCAAGGATATCAACAAATCAAACATGAGCGAGAAAGTGAACAAGCTTACACATTAGGCTTTTAGAGTAATTTTGTACATCTTTTTCAAGATTCGAAAAAAGTTTAGGGCTCAACAATAATATTTTCTCATGCGATGTAAATTTTAATTTTTCACATGTGCATGATATGTTTAAAAAGTTGAAATTTGATAGATGATTTATTGTCATTTTTCACATATACATTATATGCTTAAAAGTTTGAAATTTAAAAATTTTGAAAAATGATTTATGCACTTTTTGACATATGTGAAAAGTAGAAGCTTTTTAAAAAAAAAAAAATTTGAAAAGTAATTGATGCTCTTTTTTACATATGCAAAAGGTAGAAGCTTTTGTTTGAACATTTGAAAAATAAATGATTCTCTTTTTGACATCTGGAAAAAGGTATAAGCTTTTGTTTCACATATGTCAAAAATAATTAGGTTCATTTTTTAAAATTTAAAATATTTAAATGTCAAAATGGAGCATCATTCATTTTTCAAAAAATTCAAACAAAAGTTTCTTCTTTTCAAACTGTCAAAGACAACATAATTAATTTTTCAATATTTTCAAACAAAAGCTTCTACCTTTTTCCATATGTCAAAATGAGAATCATTCATTTTTCAAATTTTCAAATAAAAGCTTCTACCTTTTGCATATGTCAAAAAGAAACTTTCGATCATATCATGAATATGTGAAAAATGACAATCAATTATATTTCAAATTTCAAATTTTCAAACATATCATGCACATGTGAAAATGCAAATTGATGTCTCTTGAGAAAAAATTATTGTTGAACCTTAAACCTTTTCTAAATATTGAAATAAATGTACAAATTACTTTAAGAGCTTTATTTGTAAGATTGTTTCATTTCTTGCTTATGTTTGATTTGTCGATATCCTTGACACCATTTTGTGGACAACTTGATAGTTCTTTGTGCTTGAACTCATTTGTTATCATCAAAATCAACAAGTAGATATAGAGTTACATAATGTTTGAAAGCTTGATTTCAACAATTGTTGCCCAGATGACTAACCCAAAAGGGGGGTGAATTGGATTTGTTTTAAAAAATTAACAATTATAAATCAAATATACATTATAAAATATGAATAAAATACTAAGCAGCAGTATATATAAGGAGCAAGGGTAAAAGAGATGCAAATTTAGTATTTTAAAGAGTTTCAACCTCACTACATACGACCTCGCCTCAGGCTATCCCTTAAGGATTCACAAATTCACTATTTAACATGTTTCAGGTGAAGATAGAAGTATATTACACTTTTGAGCAACATTGCTTCCAAGAATTCATGTAGAACACATTCTAAACTTACAATCACCTTAAAAATGGTGATTAATCTATTACATGTAAAGAACTCCTACTACACTCATAAGGGTTACACACACCATTTTATATTTATACAAGAGCTAATATTTAGTAGGTTATTAGAGTATACTTCTCAATGAGTGAAATGAAAACAGTTTAGCGGAAACTGTATCACTATCTCTCAAAATGAACAAGGGCTAAGGCTAAATGCTTAGAAAAGTGAGATCGAAAGCTTTTGATGAATGAATGTTGTAAAGCTTGTAGTTGATGTGTGTTTTTTTAAGATCTCAAAAGAGTATTTATAAACATATGAGACTTTATTTTCAAATTTAAAATTATTCAAATGTCAAAAAGGAACATTATTTATTTTTCAAAAACTTTAAACAAAAGTTTATCCTTTATTAATTTTCTTTGGAAAGATAGTGAGATTAGTTGATACTTTAGTGAGGATACTTTGTGTTAAGAACCGGCACATATACTTTGGGTGTATATTGTTTTTAACATGTGATCTGTTAATACCTTGATTGGGTTAATAGAAGATAAGTAATGCCCAGAATTCTTGTGGAGTGTAGAAACAAAGGAAGCCTAAAACCGTGACCCAAATGTTTGTTAAATCATTTCTTTGGAGTTGTTATTTTCAACTTTATATTAAAAATTTTGTTTGTTACTTGTAGGAATTAGAATTACAGTTTTTCATTGTTTAGAATAGTAAATTTTCAGCAACTGTTTCTTTTGTGGTTTAATCTATCTTTCTAAAATTTACAAAACTGAGATCGTCAAAGCATAACCATATATTCCATTTTCATTAAATCTTTTTTTTTTTTTGAATATATTAATATCCATTTTGCTCATTGTTTATACATACATAAAAAAAAATACAAAAAAAGAAATAATTTTATACTTCATTTTACTCCTTCACACTTCTCATGCACCATCATACTTTCCAATTAAATTTCACAAATGCTTTGATAACCCTTTGTCCCTATGGAATATGATCCTGGACTTATCCTTGATACAACTTGATACTTCTACATTTGGAAGTACATTTGAGACCAAGTCAAGTTTTTGACGCCGTTGCTGGGGACAACTGGTGCTTATCAGAGCATACCTTTATTGCTAAAAGGACGTTTGTGGAGCTGTGAACCTCTTCACAGCCTGGGTGATATCTGATATTTTTTCCTTTTTTATGTTTATTTTTCATTGTCTTTGATTTTCTACACTTGTGTGTATGATTGGTTGTTCTAGAGACCAAACATCTCGGTTGGTTAGGACAGAATCATCATCTTTTAACTCTGCATCACTGTCTCTTAAAGCATCATCTTACACTGATAGTATCATGGCTAAAGATGAACATCATGATTGAAAAATGGTAAATCAAAACAGGACACTTAGAAAGTATCTACAGTCTGTTAGGACTAACACCCCTTCTTGCATCATTTTGCCTCTTAATGCAAATGCTTTTAATTTTAGACCTGAGATGATTCCATTGCTACCACATTTTCACGGTATAGAATCCGAAAACTCCTACTTGCATATCAAAGAGTTTGAAGAAGTTTGTTCCTCATTTATGGATAGAACATAAACTGAAGAGGTCATAAGATTAAAATTGTTTCCATTTTCCTTAAAGGACAAGGCTAAGACACGATTGAATTCCTTAAGACCAAGATCCATTGGGACTTGGCAAGAAATGCAAACTAAATTTTTAAAGAAATTTTTTCCCATGTATAGAACCAATGCCTTGACAAGACAAATTATGAATTTTGGTCAAAATGATGCAGAGGCCATCTCAGTAATCAAATGACAAGCTTCCAAAGCAGCCACTTCCCACTCCAAGGGGTCCTAAACCTAGAGAATAGGTCTGTCCTCTGCAAGGATCTCTTCCCTACAAGATTTATTTCTTTTATGTGAGATAGGAAGGTCCAAGGAGTACTTCTAGAGCAGAGCAACTTGTGGCCACGCAGCCAGCGACCAGTCACCAAAAAACAAGTGCCCCAAGGGAGGCAAGGAACTTTCCAGACTTTCCTTGGAAAGGAGAACGGACGCCGTCAAGGTGTTTCTGCACCCACTCCCGCACGATCGCAAGGCGTGTTGATTCGTAAGGGGTGGCTATCGAACACACAGCCTTATCCTCTAGAACTATTCTCTAATCTATCCAAATGGGGAACTCTCGGTGGCCCACTTGGTCCACCAGGACCTCCCAACCGAGGTCCGAGACAAAGAAAAATTTAGGAGATTAGTCTTTTACCTTGCAATACCATTGTTCCAAGGTAACTAAGGCATGGGACGCCCTGTGCGCAAGAAGAAACTCTAGGCCAGAAAGGTCAGCATCTTCCGGGTAAGATTCCAACAATGCCCACTGCCAGATAATGCTGCAACAGATAAATAACCACCAGGCATTCGAATGCAGTTGTGAAGGAGCCAATCCCAAGCGGTCCAGAAGTTTGCGGATGGGGCGAGGAAATGGCAATCTCAAGCCACACGAAAACATGAAAGAATATAGGGCTACTTTGCTGGAATGGCCCTCTGAGTCAACAGCACCCTCGCCCGGGCTTGGAACTTCAAAGGCAATGGATTCTGGCACTCAATATGTGGAGGCCAAGGAGGCCAGTGTGGATTTATAGGTAGATGAACGCCACCCACTGCCCAAAAACGTTGGACCAATGTCGACAGAAACGCTGGGTTGAACGGATATTTCAGGGGCCATCTGTAACGATCTTATATTATTAGAGATAATTACGGATATTTTATTGGGTTTGATAATGAGTTTATTTTTTCTTTTCGATTAATATTTTTATGGATAAAATAGGATAACTTTTTTTTTTATATATTTTAAGATAGGTTTCTGGATAGTGTTTATTTTTGAATTTCTTTTCCTATCCTGTACATGTATTCCTATATTGTTAGATTTACATTTTGAATAAGATTCTTAGATAAAATCATTATCCTTTTCAGTATTAGTAATTTTGTGGGATTGGATCCTTTCACCCTTCATGCCTCAATTCTCTCAGTCTACGTTTCCTTATTGTTATCCATTTAGTTTCCTAGTTGCATAGTTCTCAATTGGAAACAAACTCCCAACTCCAAACTCTATCCAACCTCCTATGATCCGCAATACCTCCCTTCCCCCTGCCTATAAAACTACCCCGAGCCCCTCCAGCAATAAACACAACATAGAAAATCCGTAGAGAAAGAAACTCATTTTCACAGCAAGCCCCTTGTCGTAGACAACACTACCGAGCCTTTCTCTTCAGACCAACCAACCCAGACCACTTAGCTCAACAGAACAACCATATCCCAAAAGCCACAAGCACACAGCCTCCATCTTCCTCACGTTAGTTCCTCTTTATCCCAACATCAAAATACACCCACCGTAGCACAGCCACCGTAAACCACCGAAAATAACTTCATTGTCAAGTTGGTCCACGTCGTTTCCTCCACACACAGCAACCCTCACGATCACTCCACTGCCACGGCTAACCGTACCCTGCAAGGTTGTCCTTGCACCACCTGTCCGCACTAACGTTCACCATGCAACACCCCTAGCTCACATCACCTCCCTCAACCACAGCACCACATGGCACCACCCAAATCCGCCATAGTCCACCATAAGTTGCAAACAACCCCATACGATAGAGCATCTCCAAGCACGATCAATCAGCAAGCTCGCAACCATCCTCAGTCGTCCAACCTCCACAGAAAACTTTGCTCAAACCCAAAGCACAACAGAAATCGCTGGCCGATTATTTCCCGTCGAACCCACATCTTCCCGGTAAGCCCACAACCGCTGTCAACCTCCTCCCTCTCTCAATTGTTTTCAGCTTGACAGAACTCTCCCTCTTTAACTCTCAATCCCTCTCTCGGCGTCACACTACCCTGCCTAAAGGAACCCAGTTCGCACCACCTTGACTCCCAGCCACCTGAGCCGCCTTGGCTCTATTGCATGCCTCTCTCTCGAGCCTTTGTTTCTCTTCATATGATATATGTTGTGTTTTAGGTTTTCAGCAGGTGTTAATTGATAAAAGTACAAAAATACCCATGTCTATTTAGGATTTACGGTTGGGAATATTTTTAGGAAGATTTTAGGAAATATAGACTATTTTTCGTATTTTAGATTATAAATAAAATCACGTTTAACTGAAAATTTATGCAAATTACGTGTTTATTTTTGTAGGCGACCGATTACGCGCCAAAAATAGTGGATTAGCACTTCAAGGTAAGTAGCATGATCATACCCTTACACGTATGTACGGTAAACTGCTTGTCTTTTATAAAAATATTATGCATGTATACCCTCCATTGGAAGCCCCCTTTCACATACCCAAGACATGATAAAACTATGAAAATTTATGATTTTATGTGAAGAGTTATGCATTAAGTTATTTATGAAAAGCCAGCATGATTTTATGTGAGGAAACATATATCACGGAAATTATGAAAGAATGCGATTTCATTTGAAATCTATGATATGATATGACAAGTATGTATGCGATTTTGTTTTTAAATCTATGATATGACAAGTATGCCAGTATGATTAATATGATTAAGATATGTAACGGCCTATGTTATGATATGAAGACGGTACATACGTTATGGGCATATTGCATTGTCAGGACATATATATTGGTAGTGCACCTAGTATGTCTTCCTTATGTATGGACTTCACAACCCGTGGCCAAGGGCGAAATCGAAATCTATTTAGATTCATTAACCCTAACTCACGGGGGTCAACAGTGGATAACGGCCTATGATAAGTGAAAGATAAGTTCATGTTATTTACGAATGTATTTATGATTATGCACATTTTCAAAAAACCTTATGTTTATTTTGTTTACTGTATGATGTGTTATTTATTGAGTATTCAACTCATTTTTGTATATTTTTATATTTTTAGACCACCCCAAGTGATAATATTTATGAGGATGAGACTGTAGAACAGGACTTGACCCAGGGTGGCGAGGTAGAGGCCTAAATAACTTATGTCACATTCAGTTTATGATTTAAGGTTTAAATAAATTATTTTGATAAGCACATGAGAATTTAGCATTTTTTTCAATAAGTGATTCCACAGACTCTATTTTAGATTTTAAGTATTTAATAAAGTTTATTTGTTTTATTTATGAAATCTTTCGCATCTAAAGCGTCATTAAAAGAAAAGTTTTTAGTCAAGTTTAGTAGTACACTGGCTCCCCGAAAATTTTAAAAATATATTTATTGGGGAGCAAGGTGTTACACCATCGCTACCGGAGAGTGAAGAAATGGAGAAACTGATTGAAAAGAAGAAGAGTCGAAAGGACAAGAATGGTGTGACAATTGCAGAGTAATGAAAGCAGAATGGAGCCCACTCCACATTTTATAAAAGAAAGTAACGGGTGGGCTTCCATAAATCGTCACAATTAGGGTACTCGCCGCTTCAATTTTCAGAAATGCAGTTCACGAAGTGACATCAACACAAAGAGCCGCTTGACACCTCTTCATTAATGAGTTTGTGAAGATGTGATGAAAAGATGAGCCCATCATGAGGAAACGCCGTCAGAAGTAGCCAGCTAGCAGAAGCTTCCCGGACAGTTGAATGCCTAAAAACAATGCCCGACCTTGGGAGAAGGGTGAGGCAATTCACGATAAAAATTTCCACCGTACTCGCCCGGTGAGAATTAGCGAGGTAACTATATGAGAGATTTTCCCCCCTACCTAAGGCCCAGCCAAGCCCAGCCCAGGAAGAAAGGGCACAAATCCAGCCCGCTAAGAGGATCCCCTGTGCACGACTTGTGGAAGGGGACGATGCAGTAAAAGATAGGACTCGTCGGGAATTGTCGGTCTGAGGTTCCTCGAATAATGTATAGTCATCAAGTGCCCTCCCACTTAGCAGGTGCAACATGCGGAAGATCATTGATCTACTGAAAGGAATTGCATGGACGAACTAGGGAAAGAGCAGACCAAGGGGAGAAGGCTAGAAAACCACACCGCATTTAATGGCTCTACCGCCTGGGTGGCACGCCACCTTAATGGAACCATCGCAGGACCACGCCACATTTAAACATTCTGACAAAATGAACAGTACTTGGATTCCAGATCTCATGGAAACAGGCTTGATCTGCTCACCGAACTACCAATATAAATAGATGATCCCAGGTATGAGGATACACTCTCTTGTCTTTTAAGCTTCCTTACTTATTTACTACACTCCAAAACATTTACTGACTTTGGCATCGGAGGCTCCCAGCCCCTAGGCCACCCTCTCAAGCAGCATTCATTCTTCTCCTTGCAGGGTCCGTTGTGAAGACTTGAGTTATTGGAACCTGGCCTAAGGGTGTGTGAAACATGACACTAACACAATATATTAATTATCTATTAAAATTGAAATTAAGATATATAAAAATTACTCTATTAGTTTTAAACTCTGAAGTCAGTATCCTTATTTTACATGCATAACATACCACTTCAGAAGTAAGAACCCGAACTCAGAATAAGCTCAGATATTTCTGAGCATAATGGCTATTAATAAATACGGGCATTAAAACTCAAAGAGAATCTAAGCACACTTGCCCAGAATGACTGAGCATGTTGCACGGCTTGATTGCTAGGTACACATGCTTGGTGTGCTATCCTGCATGCTTGCTCAGTATGTGGCTCGGTGTGCTTGCTCTTCATACTTGCTCAGTATGCCTGCTCAGCGTGCTTGCTCAGTATTTTGCTCGGTATGCTTGCTCGGTGTGCTTCCTCGACATGCTTGCTCAGTATGTTGCTTTGGATCTTTGCTCCGATGGGTGAGCATACTGTTCGGCACAGTGGCTCTGAAAATTTACGATATTATCAACAAGGTTGCAGTTGAGGGTAAAGGATCACGTGATGTTCGGAGGAAATAACTGAAATTTCGATACTTGAGGTTCCAACTAGACCTAGGTTGTCAAAATAAGCACTAGGGTGAAAATCCACTTAACCATGCGTGCAGGTTACAAGATACCGTGAACAGTAAACAATGGACAACCATAAATTTATGAATTTGGGATAACACAAAATAAAGCTTTAAAAAAATGAGTCTGCTGACAAATGCTAGGTTATTTGATGTTTCCTTTACATAATATGGCTCCGTTATTTTCAATTTTAGATAAATAATTGGTGCAATCTTTGGAAATACTTAATTCGACCATCCTCTTAAATAACCATATACAGCTACCAAACGGAGTATAAGAGTTTACTTTTGGGCAGCCACACATCCTAGAATATTAAATGGCCAATGGCAAGATGTTAGGGGAACTCCTGGTTTCCTTCCAATCTTTCAATAGTGGAGTTATATCAACTATCTTTTGCCCCTACCATAGTGATAGTTGTCCCTCCACCTAAGTGCGCGCCTGAATTTTTCTATGGAGGATCTGTCCCTTGAAGAAGGGAATCTAAGGTCTTGTTTGTGTAACAAGATATTATAATTAGATATTTTATTCTCAAATATCACTCAAAACAAAATATTTTTCAATTTCAAGTCCTCAATCTTTCATTTAATCATGACCTAATTATTATAATTTTCTCAAACTTTCAAATAAAATACAAAAAACGATACAACTTTTTCAAATTTTAAAATAAAAATTTATTTAAGCAACTTTTTAACATTTTAATAATTTTATTCAACTTTTTCTCTCTCATTTTCCAAAACTCAATAAAACATCTAATTCAAACCATTTCACTACTAACAACTTTTATTCAACTTTTATTTAAACCATTTCATTACTAACAACTTTTTCTCTTATAGTGTATGAGATATTCTAAATATCCAAACGAGCCGTAAGTGGAATTTACTTCTAGGAAAGTAGAAATATTTCCACAACGGCCGGGGATGGGAAAACTTTGTTATGTAAACCTTTATGTTTTCAAAAAACGTTTTCTATGTATATTTTGTTAACCACTCAAAGACAATCCACTTTTGATGTATGATTCATCCTCGTACCCTCTTATGTTGTTGTTGACATAATTAATTCTTGTAAAATGCTCGCTACCAAGCGAGTGGTAGCAAGTATCATGAATGTAAGTGTTTACCACTTGGTGAACAACGTAAGAAGGAAGCATGTTATTCATATGTTAGGTGAGCATTTTGCTCTCCAACCCGGCAAAGTAATAAAAAGAGAGATGATGCTCATATGTTAAGCAAGCATTTTGCCCGCTAGCCTAGCAAAGTAACAGGAGGAAGGATGTTGCTAGTAGGTTAGGCGGGCATTATGAGACTCTACTGCTTACCACGCGGTGAGCAACGTAGAGGACAATGGTGCTCACTATCTTGGTAAACAATAGGAAGAAGACGGAAGGCGGGCATTACCACAATTAATGTGTCTATCCAATACAAACATTACAAGGCTCCGTTGCTTGCCCCTTGGTGAGCAACGCAAAGAACAATAGTATTTGTCATCTCAAGGAGCAACAAAAGAAGTAGTAGTGCCCGTCATCTTGGCGATCAACCAAATAAGTAATGATGCTCGCCGCAATGAAATGAATAATGAAGAGGCGAGCAAAGCTGAGGTACTGAGGTGTACAAGCACCTTGAGGACAAAATGGGACAGGGATTTAAATGAGATAAAAATGATATATGATATTATAAATTTAATAAAAAAAACATTGTTAAAATATTATTAGTCTAATTATTAATTTATTTTCTCAATATATATAATATGGGCCATGAAAATTATTAAATGAGTTATGCGAATCATAATATGTCACCCATTAATTATATGGGTTGTGTCAGGGTTTTAGAGCCAAACCTATTTAATTAATTGGGTCGTGTGTTAAGGTTAATTCGTATAGTTGGATATTTACGATTAAATAATCTTCACAATTTTTTACTATTTATCTATACTCTACACTCTATATTTTTTTTCTTTTATCAAATATTTTTTATATGAATAGTAAATAAAAAATTTGAAATATTTAAAAAAAATAAACTCAAAAAAAAATTAAAAAATAAAAAAAAATATGAAATATAGAATATAAATAAATAGTAAAAAATTATATAGCAAAACCCATTTACAACTATACACGACTTACGTACCCAAATCACCATCCTTAAAAAAGAGCATGCAAAGTCATCATAGAAGTACTTTTTCGGTCAAGTAAATTTTGGAAAAAAGTCAGATTCCTCGAGAAATGAGATTGCTTGGAACATTAGCATTGATTTAACTAAATATTTAGCTAAAGTTGGCTAATATGCCACTGTTTGGCTTTTGACTATCCATTACGTTGGATTAGCCATATTTTTTTACATAATAATTTTTTTTTTTTAATTTTATTAAATACTTTTTTATCTTCACTTTCATAATTTCAACCACTTATATATCAAAATATATAAAAATTGTGTAAGAACCTAAATTAACTTCATTCACAAACACAAAGCATCAAAATATGTATAAAATCAGCTTCATGCTTATATTTAACAACCTAGAAATTAATACATATAAAAACTTGGAAGTGCAGTGAAAATGTTTGGCTCTAGAGAGAGAGGGAAAGTAACATAAAAAATTTAGATGGCTATGTTACTATTTACTTACATATATGGACAACTGCTAAAGCTCATAACTTAGGCAAATTTTTAACTACTTAAGCTTTTCAAAACTTTGTCATGTTCAGTGCATTTTGTTTTGGGGGCCAGGGTATAGCTTTTGCATGCTACGCTTAAGCCAAGATGGGCCTCAAAAAGTTTTCCAAGACAACTTGAGAGTGGACTAGAAAAACAACCTAAAAGATGGGCATGGCAGGGTCGACCTTACACTATCCAAACTTTATATATGTGGTGGATATTAGAGTACAATCAAGTTTGGGCTTGGTTGTGACCAATTCAAGAAAGAATTAAAAGGTTATCTCAGAACAGCTTAGTAAATACTACCATACTTGTTTTTACATGAATAGCCTAACATTTTTGTTTCCAACTCCTCCTAAAAAAAACCATGTACGGCCAACATATATAGTATTGATAACATTGATCAAAAAGGGCTTGATGTTAGGTTTATGATCAAATTGTTTAATTAAAGAGCACTTATTTGTATGAAAATTGAAATGTTGATGAATCTAATTCTATAAGATATTGTTTGTATATATTGACAATTATCTTGCCATAAAAATATTTTAATTTACACCCTTCAAGCAACATATCTTTATACTTTAGACCATAAACTACTAAAATTAACACATGATTGCATCTTCAACATAGCATTAATCTATGCACGTACGATCCCCTCCCTCACTTAAAACTTAAGTACTAGTTTAAAAAAGTTTAATTCCCACTTAGATTGAATCTCATGATCGCCCTTTGAATACATATACATGACACACATATATAAAATGTTTTTTCATGAAGATGGATTGTACTATTTGTGCATGTTGTCTGCGCACTTAAATATATTGGAGATTGAAAGGAGTTTATATAAATTAATGCTGAATGCACTTTGATTACTTCCACAGTCATAAGTATTAGGGTATATGTGTTTTTTTGTAAATTTCCTATTGGCTTCTTTGACTTTCACTACAAGAAAAACAAGTATTTGTGACGAGTTATTTGCGATAAGAATGACTATCTACGATGAAAACATATTAATTTTAGCAGGAAATAGTCATTTTCGCAGAAAACAGTTGGCCACAAATAAGTAATTTTCTTGTAATGTTTTACCGTTCACCTTTAAAATAATAATTAACGGGAAAAAAAAAGAAACATAGGAAATAAATTTTTTTCAAGAAATACTTGAGATTTTTAGAACCATTGCAATTTTTGTTAATTGTGCATATAAATATTTTGAGAATTAATTTATAGGAGAAACTATAGGATCAAATGAAGTAAAAACTCCTTTTCCTGCTCTCACTTTCACACAGAATGACTATTTAATATATATATATATATTTATATATAGTTGGATTTTACTATATGTGCATGTTGTTCGCGCGCATGCACTTATATTAGCGAAAGAAAATAAAAGAAAAGAAAAATCTCATCCAATATGTGGAACACTAAGTAAATCATATGGGGTATTATATTGAAAAATATGATTAGGAGTAGACTCTGAGAAGCAAATCTTCAATATACTATACATGATGATTCTGTGACAGAGATTATATATATATATATATACACACATGATATATAGTGCTGAGAGTTTTGAGAGAAGGAGAGCGTCAGTATCTTAATTTTGTTCTATATCTAATGGAAAGTGATTAGAATACAAAGAATGCAGAGAACAATCTTTGCCCATGATGACGTTGGGACGCGGCCCCTCGCAGCATGAAAGCTAGCTGCATATATGTTTATGAGCCTCAAATCCCCCAACTTTGAATTTCTTTAACTTTTCATATGAATAATAATGGAAAATAATTATCCTAATATCCCATCAACTTATTTATGTAGTTTGTGTGTATGCTATTAGCTATATATATAAATACATATATATATATGTAGTCTTTTGTATGTATGTATTCTTCTTTAAGGAGAATGCACTTGCTAGTGTGAGCTGTGGATTCAGGTGCTTGTTATCATACCCAAAAGAAAATGTCGGTAAAAGAAAGCAAAAGCAACTTATGAGGACTTGCCATGTCTGAATTTGAGCAAATTCCTGATCATGAATTGCCAAATCAAATTCCCTTGCTTTTTGAAGAGTGGGCATCTTTGCTTTGCACTCCATAATTGAGCACTCCTAGCTATATATCCAACAGGATTCCCATCCATATCTAATGCTTTATAGCCTAAAATCTCGATGGAAACAAATAAATTATATTTTTTTAAGAAATCAAACAAAATCTTATATTTGATTTTCATTAATTACATCAAATAACTTATATGATTTTGCTTATATTTTCAGAAAATAAGTATATGTAATTTACACATTCTCTACAAGAATTTACAATCCAATAAAAACAAGCATTTGTAACGAATTATTTGTGACGATAACGACTATTTTCAATAAAAATAGACTCATTTTGACAAAAAATAATCATTTTTACTGGAAGTAACTGGTCATAAATAAACAGTTTTTTCTAATTAATTAGTGGAGTTTATTTGGATTTATTCATTTATTATCATCATATATAAAATACTTTATATATATGTATATATGTTTGTGTATATGTATATGGTGATGTAATATTCTGTATAGAAGTTAGTGGAGTATAAACAAATAAAGCCTCTTTATGCAAAGATGGGCACCTTTCTTTATTTCTCTCTTTCTGAATTCCGATCAGTACTACTGCACGAACCTCCTTTTTCATCATCAAGGCTTATTGCCATTGCACCCAATGATCCCCTCAATCATTCCACTTATATACTTGTTTTCTTCTCGCCTTCTTCCTTGCAACAACCACCTTCACACCCTGAACCTCTCTCTACCTCTAATTACTTTCTCAAATGGCTCCTCGATATATTGTCTTTATCTTTCTTCTCGGGTTGCTTATTTCACTCTCTTGTCTTTCTCATGCAATCAATACTAACCAGTCTCAATTCTTCACCTTGATGAAAGAGTCTGTCTCCGGAAGCTCCTTGTCCAACTGGGATGTCTCGGGAGAAAAAGCTTACTGCAACTTCAATGGAGTTAGCTGTGATGATCAAGGTTATGTTGTCAAGCTTGATTTCTCTGGTTGGTTACTTTCGGGTACATTCCCAACAGATGTATGCTCGTACTTGCCAAAGTTGCGTGTGCTCCGTCTTGGCCTGAACAAATTCTCCGGAGACTTTCCTGTCAGCATAGCCAACTGCACCCTCTTGGAAGAGCTGAACACGAGTCACCTGTATCAATCAGGAGTTCTTCCTGATTTCTCCCCGATGAAATCTCTGAGAATACTTGATTTGTCTTACAATCTCTTTAAGGGCAACTTCCCCATTTCGATCATTAACCTTACCAATCTGCTGGTGCTTAACTTCAATGAAAACCAGGGTTTCCATTTGTGGGAACTCCCAGAGAATATTTCCAGGCTGACGAGTCTTAGAATCATGGTCTTGACAACATGCATGTTGCATGGTACGATCCCAAAAGCAATAGGAGACATGACATCCCTCGTTGATCTTGAACTGAGTGGGAATTACCTCGCGGGTCAAATTCCAGCAGAGCTAGGATTGTTGAAGAATTTGCTGCAACTTGAGCTCTACTACAACGAACTTGTAGGAAATATACCTGAGGAGCTTGGAAATCTAACTAAGCTCACAGATTTGGACATGTCTGTCAATAAATTGACAGGAAATATCCCAGAATCCATTTGTCTTCTTCCCAAGCTCCGAGTCCTACAACTTTACAACAACAGCCTTACAGGAGAAATTCCAGGTGCAATTGAAAGCTCCACATCCTTGACCAGTTTATCACTTTATGGCAACTTTCTGATGGGGGAAGTTCCACGAAATCTAGGGCAATCATCACAAATGATTATCTTGGACCTGTCGGAAAACCGTCTTTCTGGTCCTTTACCTAAGGAGGTTTGCAAAGGAGGTAAATTGGTTTACTTTCTTGTTCTTGAAAATAATTTCTCTGGAAGGTTACCTGAAAGTTACTCAAAATGTGTGTCTCTTCTTCGATTTCGAGTTAGTCATAACCATCTGGAGGGGTCCATTCCTGAAGGACTTCTAAGCCTTCCCCGTGTCTCAATCATTGACTTGGGTTACAATAATTTAGATGGTATCCTTGCTGACACAATTGGAAATGCTAGAAACTTGTCAGAACTATTCATTCAGGGCAACAGGATTTCAGGTGTTCTACCTTCCCGAATCTCTCAAGCAACCAATCTGGTGAAGATTGATCTTAGTAATAATCTACTATCTGGTCCAATACCTTCTGAAATTGGCAATTTGAGAAAGCTAAATTTGTTGCTACTACAAGGAAACCTGCTCACATCTTCCATTCCAGACTCACTTTCTTTGCTAAGATCTCTCAACGTTCTTGATCTCTCGAACAACCAGCTGATTGGAAATATCCCAGAAAGCCTCTCTGAATTGTTACGCACCTCCATCAACTTTTCATACAATTCGCTTTCTGGTCCAATTCCAATCTCGCTAATAAAAGGAGGGTTGGTAGAAAGCTTCTCTGGCAACCCAGGTCTGTGTGTGTTAGTCTATGTTAATTCCTCGGATCAAAGCTTTCCCATTTGTTCAAAAGTTCACAACCGAAAGAAAGTAAATTCTATCTGGCCAATTGGAGTTTCGGTTGTTCTCCTTGTTCTTGGAGCTCTCCTTTTCCTAAAACGCAGATTTAGTCAAGAGAGAGCTATGATAGAACATGTTGAGATGGTGTCTTCATCATTCTTCTCATTTGATGTAAAAAGCTTCCATCGAATAAGTTTCAACCAACATGAGGTCATCGAAGCCATGGTGGACAAGAACATCGTGGGACAGGGAGGATCTGGGACAGTGTATAAGATTGAGTTGAGCAGTGGAGACGTTGTTGCAGTGAAGAGACTTTGGAGTAAAAAAACTAAAGAAACAGCTCCAGAGGATCAATTGTTCCTAGACAGGGAGCTGAAAACTGAGGTCGATACTCTTGGAAGTATAAGGCACAAAAACATAGTCAAGTTGTACTGCTATTTCTCAAGTTTGGATTGCAGTTTGCTGGTTTATGAGTATATGCCGAATGGTAATCTTTGGGATGCCCTTCACAAAGGGTGGATTCATTTGGATTGGCCTACTCGCCATCAGATTGCGCTAGGCATTGCACAGGGTTTGGCGTACCTCCACCATGATCTGATGCCTCCTATCATTCACAGAGACATCAAGTCAACCAATATCCTTCTAGATGTCAATTACCAGCCCAAGGTTGCAGATTTTGGCATAGCCAAGGTTTTACAAGCAAGAGGAGGGAAGGATTCTACCACTACCGTAATTGCAGGGACTTATGGCTATCTAGCACCAGGTAATTTTCTAGGCAACTTTACAAGAAAGCGATTCGACTGCATCAAGGTCCTTTCAAATTCTTATCCGAGCTTGAAAAGCAGGCCTTACAACATTTATTACTAATTTAATGTTGCTCGAAATATGACGCAAGGCAACAATAAATAATGTAGAGCCCACTTCATGTGTTTATCTCTCTCCGATTCAAGATCTTCTAATTCGAACAAGAACTTGGAGTGATCATCTTTTTCCCATATTTAGAACTCAGGGTAAAACTTTTTGAGTACCAAGAATTTCAAAATTTCTAAAGTACTTCCAAAGTTATAGTTTCAATTTGGCACTTGTGCTTACAATTTAGTTTTGTTATTTGTTTAACTCTAAGCTTCAAACTTATCACCAAAGGTTTCATTCAATTTAACTGATGTTTGTGGCAGAATATGCATATTCATCTAAAGCAACAACAAAGTGTGATGTCTACAGTTTTGGAGTAGTTCTAATGGAACTGATAACTGGGAAGAAGCCAGTAGAGCCAGAGTTTGGAGAGGGCAAGAATATCATATATTGGGTCTCAAACAAAGTGGACACCAAAGAAGGAGCCATGGAGGTTTTAGACAATCGATTGTCAGGGTCATTCAAGGACGAGATGATCCAAGTTCTTCGTATTGCCATTCGTTGTACCTACAAGGCCCCAGCCCTTCGCCCAACCATGAAAGAGGTGGTTCAACTGCTGATTGAGGCTGACCCTTGTGGATTCAATTCTTGCAAACCCTCAAATAAGACCAAAGATGCATCAAATGTCACCAAAATAAAGAACCCATTTGAGTTATGATTTTGCGTCATGCGTGAGGAGGAGTTTGCATGGTCTGAGTTGAAGTAATATCGGCATGCATCTGCAGAGAAAATTGTCTCTCTCAAACTAAATGAGAGATTCATCACTAGAAAATTATACTTACTATATGTTACTATCTTTGTAATCTTTAACAAAAGTAGTTTATAGATTAATGTCCTTTTTCTTTGCTCTGTTTTTTTCTCTCTTTTTTTCTATCTTGTCAATATTTAAAGAATTAATCCGTATGACTGCTTTATAGTAACGCAAAGTATATATATTTCAGAGACCCTGCAATGAAATCATTCCAAAGCTTTTGAGAAGCTTTTGTTTTTGTTTTGTTTCTTCTTCTCTTTATCTTTGTTGTGTTTCATGAAACTGGCCCATTTTAAAAGAAGAGACTCTAGAAAAGGCAGATATATTGGTCAGTGTTGAGGGTTGTGATTTGCTAGGATCATCTTTTAGCATCAAAGTGGTTCAGATTCTGAATTCAAAATTGAAGCATGATTCGCATGTGGAGGCCCCACCTGAGGGAAGTTATCCATTGGGAAAAGGGTAGATGAAAGTATTGATTGATGAGCATCTTTGTGTCCATGTAGGAGTTAGTGACAAAGGAGAAAGCATAACTTTTGATCTTCTTTTTTCCCCTGTTTCTTCCTTTTCTATGTGGGTTTCGTTGTTTTGTTGGAATGGAGAATGTATATGGATGCAAAAGCACAAGCCTTGTTTCACCGTAGATAGTGGGCAATGAAGTTCCACTTACCAATTTGAACACTTGTTTTCGTCAAAGATGCTATGAGTATGACATCGGATTCTATTATGAAAGAATCTATTTGCAAGTTCGCTCATTGACACACCCACCACACTGCTGATGTAGAAGCCTTTCATGACATATAGCAGTAAAAAGGTATTGACATTTTGACTTTTTTTATAATTGTAATGGATCTCACAAAAGTGGAGTATTTACACTTGGTTTTAAAGAAATTATGGGCCTAACTAATCTTATAAAACTAGTTCTATAAATGAGGATTGCTCATTCTTTATAAACATGCTCAAAACCTTATCCACAGGCATCGTGGGATTATCCCTTAACACTCTCCCTCAAGTGCAAGCTAGTATTTTTCTTGGTCCTTGTCACGGGGTAAGTAGTGCGGGCTCCTATTCGTTCTGTATTAAGCTATCATACTATAAAGAAATTCATGGGCCTAACTCATCTCATAAAATCGGTTCTACAAGTGAGGATTGCTCATTCATTATAAATATGTCCACGACCTTGTTCACAAACAATGTGAGATTATTCTTCAACAGGTTTTTGGTTCTGTTTTTATAACTTGGTTTGGGATTTTTGTAACCCCCAAGTTCTTATATATGACTATCTTTGTACATAGTGTTTTTTCTGTCGAAAGTGAAGGCAATTCATAAATTTGGAGTTCTCTCTCTCTTCCATAAATAAAAATTGAGTATTTACACACTAATTTGTAAGTCGCATACCTCTTTTGTTATTTTTCTACAATGTTAGCAATGGCTAGCAGAGACCAACCTCTTTGTAATGCATAAATACTTAAGATCTCCTCTAGGATTATTAATCCCATAGTTAGGGAAGCTAAGACCATCCTAAAGCTGAGACCATAGTTAGGGGAGCTGCAGTGTAAAATTGCACAAGTACGAGTGAAGCTGCCAAAAACTATTTCATGGACTCCACCAATTGGAGGAAGGTTGAAGTTAAATGTCGATGGGTGCACTCGTGGAAATCCATGGCTATCAGGTGGGGGCGGCATTATTAGACACACTCATGGAAACGCTCTAGCTGGGTTTGCTCATTTTTATGGCCATTAAGACAATTGCGGAGTGTCGAGCGTTGCTTGATGGGTTGAGATTATGTAAGATGCTCGGATTGAGAGATCTATTGGTGGAATCAAGTGTAGTATTGGGATGGCTAAGCTCGGGTGTTTGTTGTTATTGGTTTTTATGGGATTATTGGGAGGAAGTAAAGGAACTTGTTCGTTTACTTAATGTTGGTTTTCAACATAATTTTAGAGAAACAAATATGGTGGTGGATTTTTTAGCAAAAGAGGTTACTAATGGTAGAGACACGGAATTTGTTGGTGAAGATTTGATTTTTATAAGTGAGTTATTGTTTTTTTGAAATTACAACGGTATTCATCCGCCTTAAATGAGGGTTTTTTAATAATATTAGAAGCATGTCACTCATGAATATGTGACATTCATCTCCTTTTTTTTTAAATAAAAATGGCTACTGTTAAAACAAAAACTCTAGCCAGAGGGATGTTCTCTTATCATGGCAGCCATATAAATTCAATCTGCCCTTAAAATGGGAAACCAAAATCATTATATCAAACAGTATAAGCTTCTTCTCCCACTTCAACTTAAAAATCTGCTCAAAAAGCCCAAAGAAAATGCCAACTCCATGGTGCAGAATCTCACTCAGTGGACCTTGCTTGTAACATATCTAGGGCATCCCCATCTACTTTTTCATGCTTCTAACCATAATTTGTATTTGTGCACAATATTCAAAAAGGTGATTGGTCTATTTGCAGGTATACTATAAGATTATTATTCCCATCCTTTTTAAATAGTCCCACAAATTGATATAGTTTCATATGATCCGTCAGATCTGCTTTACAATAAAAGTAAATTTACAATCTGACAAACAATATCGAACTACATCAATTTGTGAAATTATTTTTGTATAATCACTTTGTGACTAGAGTATTTCTTTTTCAAGTATGTCTTCTAAAATCTCATAAAAATAGCATAAGAATAACTGGAGCACACAGACAACACAGAGTTCAAGAACTCAAGCTGGTGATCAATCAATAATCATACAGTTTGTACTTCTTATTCTTTCTCGAAAGGCAGCTTTGTGACAGGCATATATCCTGGCAACACATTCACTTGTTCTTTATCTGTTTGTGCAAGAAAAACTGAAAAAGTTGTGCATATGCACGTGTATATGTGGGTGATTTGTGGGGTCCTCTTAGAAGAATAAGATTCATGGAGACAAATATTCATTTCTTTTGGGCATGGTGGAGACTCCATAGACAAAAGAGAGAAGCTTCAACTCTTTTTGCAAATGCTTTGATGGGATTAGAAGTTTCATCTTCAGGACAATGTGTCCTCCATAAGTACAAGAACAAATGATCTACTCTGAGAAACTCAGAAATTAATGTCTTCCACTTTCAACACAAACATGACGAACCCTAATATAATCTTTTCATCTTTGTAAGAAAACAACAATATCATCTAATCATTAGTAGACCCCACCATTTTGGTACTTTAAATGTGAAATTACCCATGTACCCATGTATTGTAATACAATAATCTATCAATTCACTCAACAAATTGGTTAGTGATCAATAATGCAATAATTTAATAACCAATCATATTCATAAAGTAAATAACGTGCGTAACATCAAATTTGATTACGAAGGGAAACCTTTTGAAGAACTCCTCAAAGGTAAAATTCTAAGACGCCACCAAACTCAAAAAAATCAATTTTATTATTTAAAAATCAGTTACAGTAATTCTCAATTACAAAACCTTTGCTAATTGACTCTCTTACTTGACCCGACAAACGACCCGTTTATCTCTACCGCAATAGCAGCCAGAATCTCTAGCGATCTTCAAACTATTTATTGACTTCTCTCCTAGAACTCCAGTAGCTGAACTCAATCATTCAAACTCCAACATCGAGTAAGTACGCACTCTATTAGAGAAAGAGAAAAAAGAACTAGAAAATTCTCAAGACAATCAAGCACTTGGATCACTCTCTAATCTCTCCAAGTTCTGAAAAGAACTTATCAAAAAATTAATCATTCAGTCGAAATCCTCATCATAAATTTTCTGATCAATATTTGATCTGCAATATGACTATGCTGACGGAACAATTCTACTAGGAAAAACTCTGCTAGATGTTAAGTCTTCTTAGTAGATATAAATTTTTTCAATGGGATAATTCATGACTTTCCAAACTTCAGTTGTACACACTCTTGGCTTATCCAAACCATTATCTACTAACTTCTTGACATAATTCAAATGTTTATAGATAAAGATAAGATACTTTATATTCATCCGATAAACTTAACAACAAATCTATATCCATCTAGTCAAAAGTTTACAAAATGGATCCCAAAAACCAAAAACTCGTATCTCGATCTTTTTTTTATTATTAAATAGTTTTCAATGAACCCCACCACTCTTACAATATCAATAAAAAAAAACACATCTCAAAATTCTCGAAACTTTTTTTATATTTAAACGTCAACCAAAACAAACAAGAACCAGATTCTTTCTTTTCAAAATTGCTTGCCATGATAAAAGAAAAGGATCTAATGACAACTTTCACTGGATCACAAACTCCCAACATGGATCATCAAGTAGTGACAACTTACATGTTTGCATAGCCAGAAAATGCTAATCTGAATGCCACTCCACTTCCTGAAATGACAATTTAGTAGTGACATTGACATTGGCAAATGAATGGAGACAATGATTATAAACTCACCCGGTGAGACACAAATGGGAGCGCCATTATTTGTAGGTGTAATGAGTGTGTTCTATGTTGCCACGATTGTAGTGCAGCACCCTAATTGGGTTAGGTTATTCATAATACCAAGACGAAAAATTATTCTCATCAATCACTATTCACCACCTCACATCTTATGAAAAACACCCCGACACCTTATGAAAATAAATAAATAAATTTTCACGTCATGTGTGGGGTGTGTGATGTGAAGAGTTGCTAATTTGTAACAAAACTCTATCAAGAAAAGCTGTTAAATAGTAGTGCATCCTTTTGTCTCTTTTCAACATAGGGGTTTCAAGAGAACTAATAACTATGATGTATGTGTATTTAGAGTTGATAAGGAGTGGGATTAAGCAGCTGAGGATGGATGAGGCAATGTCCCAAACATGTGATGTGCTTTATGAAAAAGAAAGAAAATATGGATCCCCCGAAGACACAGCCATTCAGCTGCCACCAGACCCAATCCTCACGAGTTGTCCAATCCTGTGGCCCAATGGACTGAGGAGAGGCCCATATTTGCATCTATCCCTCCCCAGCTACCGCATCAAATATCCTCTAAGTCCTGTTTAGATTCATATCGTTTCATCTAATTATTATAATTTTTTTAAATTTTTATATAAAATATAATAAAAATTTTAATCTTTTAAAATCTCATAACAATAATAATATTAAAAAATAATATTTTAACAATATTTTATTCAATTTTTATCTCAACTCATTATCTAAACCGTATTTGAAATATATAAAATACCATACAGAAATTCTTACCATATTTTACTATGCATGAATTTGTTGATTGATATTAAATTTTTAAGTTAATTTTTTAAAAGAATTAAAGATAAATAAACAGAGATGTTAATATAGGATTAGAATAATGAGTAATACTAATATTTATCTTAAATTTTATCATCTTTAGTCACACTTTTTGATGCGATATATTTTAAATAATTTCATATATTAATTATTTAAATAATAAATACTTAAAATCTTTCTCTCCTTGTGAAAGGAATCATTGTGATATAAATAAATATATATATATATATATATATATATATTCCCAGATGCAATAAAAGAAAGAAAGGACCAAATCTCAATGGCCTTGAGATTTACGACCAAAGATATTATCTTAATTACTTGAAATCAATAACGATTACTACTTTACGGGATTTGCAGAGCATTTTGTACTTTTTTTTTTTTTTTTTTTTTT
>QEOT01006261.1:0-34775 GCA_003123785.1 Pterocarya stenoptera
GTCCTTAAATGTGTCGGATCAAATTGTTGAAGTTGTTCTTTATGTAAAATATAGGGATAGATTGCTATAGGAGATGATCCAGCACACATAGAGAGAGAGAGAGAGGAAAAGTGTAGATCTGTGAATTGGGGGGATGGTACTGTAATAATGTCAATGGGATCTACTTGTCACAGCATTTATCAATTGTTATGCAGGCATATGAAATATGAAGGATTTTCCCTTTAATCTTTGCACCAGTTGGGACTCGAACTTGGGCAAGCCGATTGGAGGAGAAGCAGTATGACTGTCCAGTTCAACAATTGTATCACTCAGTAACGGGCACAATAAATATACATATTCGGATCAGGTTTCAGAAAAACAAAAAGTTATAACTTTTGGTTCGCATCCTTTGGTCATCTATAAATAGACCCATTAACCTATGAATTAAAGAATCTCATAAGCCGATTTTGAAATTCTCTCTCTCTCTCCCAAATATTTCATTTCTTCAAAATTTGTAAGAATCTGTTCATTCTCGAGAGAGTAAATTACTAATTTCTTGGTAGAATAACAAAATATGAAGGTATTCAGGGTCTAATCTCATGTGTGCATAATGAAATTACATAAACAGACTTGTTCTGAACTTCATTGTATCTTAGAGATAAATTCTCTTGTAATCCATGTGCATAACGTTATTGATAGGGGTGAATATTATCTTAAGAAAAATAATATTGTAACGCGCCTTAAACCAAACTTTTCTCTCACTATTTTTTATTTTGCATCCCCTTTTACACCAACAAATACTTGGTAACTAAAGAGAAATGGGCAAGGTGAGAGTAACGGTGAACATTTTACTGTAACGAGAGTGCAAGAATTAAGTGCATTGAGGCTCTAGTTTAGAACAATATGCACTAAGTGCATTGAGGCTCTCGTTTAGAACAATTATAATGTAATCAGTATTACGATAAATGCAAATGATTATTAAATTTACGTATTTATCTGTTTAAATTTTTTGAAAAAAAGTAAATTTAATTATTTGTATTTATTTTAATAAATATCAGTAGAACTTTTTCTGATAATAGATATAGGTTTTATTTAAATCGAACTACTTAAGTTTTAGTACTGTCTTGTGTAATTTTTGAAATTTATTCTTATATTTTTCTCTTTTTACTATCCGTCACAAACACATGACCTTCTCCGGATATCGGAAACTGCAAGCTATTGCGAATTTGCGTAGCCTGCGTATAACACACTCAAACTTTTACTGGCTATTCCATACCCCAAATTTAAGGAAAATATTAGTGTCATCTGAATCTTTCTTTTTATTTTGGCTCTTTATATATTTAATTTTTTTTACTTAATGATTAAGAAAATAACTTTTAGTGTATTGATGTATTTTTTTTTATTTCTTAAAAATATTTAAAAATGTTAAAAAATATAAAAAATAAAAATAAAAAAATAAAAAGTTAAATTTGTGCTAGTCAACAAACCTAACTGTCATTGTTGGACGACAGTCTAGTATATAAAAGCTCGAAAAACATAAGTTTTGCACAAAGAAAAGTGAATCCAACCATAAAAAGTGTAAAAAAAAAATCACTTTTTTATGGGTCCAAATTTTAACAAAAGATTTATACATTTGAAACTTGTATTTAATATTATTCTTTGCATAATACCTGTCCAGTAGGAAGAAAGAACAAAAGCAATTATTTTCAAATCTCTGTCAATTTGCTTAGGTAACATTTGTTAAGATATAAAAATAAATAATAAAATCTACTTCTTTCTATTAGTTTAAATTTTGGATAGAAATAGTGATTTCACATAGTATCAGAGTAAATGTTTTAAGTTCAAATCTTGACTCTACACTCTACTCTATTTAATTAAATATTCTACGTGTTGGGCCACGGAAGAGTTTAATCTACATGTAAGAGAGAGTGTTAAGATATAAAAATAAGTAATAAAATTTACTTATTTTCATTAACTTTACATTTTGAGACAGGCAATAATTTTACAACATTAAATACTTTATAAAAAATACTATGCGACTCACCTCTATCGATATGAATTCTATCCTGATCACAAACTGGCCTCAATGGGGGAGGTAGAGAGAAGCCCAGAGAATGCCTGGGCCTAGACCAGTCTAGGTTGCATTTCAGTTGTCCCTTCGTTCTGAAGCACATGGATGAGTGGGTGGATTGGTCTGGACAGGTTTCGGGACGAGTGAATAAGGAGGCAAACCTTATGCTCAACCCTAAAACCCCTTAAGAAATACATTTCTGGTTAGTGTTTTGGTGACCCAATTCATGGTCCATGCTAGCTAGCTGTCTGAGGGTTGGCTCAACTTTTTAAACAGACAACCCTTGTGAGCTTCCCGAATGCAAAGCAGTGCACTCATGCTGTTCGAGTACTGGGAGTTCTCCCAAACTCTGACCAGAGTGGAAATTAATGGCCCAAACATTAGGGAATCAGCCTAGCCGCCTCGCCTCAGTTAACTTCTTAGTTTTCTGATCTTCAGGCCTCCTTGTGAGTTTAATTTCTAGGCATATGTAGCTGATCTTCAATTGACAGAATTGCAAACTTAGCGAAAACAGTCAAAATTAATCACAGGGGTTTGCTATTCTTTCCATTAACTTTGTATAAATTGAACCTTTCCATCCAAGGTGTAATTACAAAATATAAGTCTAATAAAATATGAGTCATTAAACTAAAATTAACGTCATTTGGGAACTTAAAGATTTCCATTAATTTGTGATGATTTTTACAGGTCATGACCATGAGGGGCAGAGAGCAAGCAAAGATCATATATAATGATTCACTTTGAGGTCTTTGCAAGTACCATACATACATACATACATACATATATATATATATAAATATATATATATAATCTCTATCCTGCAATCGATTGTCACCCCCCGAACCCTACAAGGATGATTACTCTGTGTTCATGGAATTGGCGTGCATGGAAGAAAACACCACTCCTCCAGTGAACCCTCCTTGTCCGCCAATGGTCCGGATCGAGGGGCATGATCAGGAGGGGCACATCATAATGCCGATGTTAATCTTACATCACAAGTTGAACTAGGTCTCTTCGGGTGTCCTGTCCTTGCTTGTTAAGATATAATTTAAATAATTAAATTTAATATACACTTCAATTTATTTAATTAAATATACTACATATCAGCAGCTTAAATTTTTGAAACATTTGATCATAAATTAAACTCCGAACTTAGCTACAAAGTGGATCACAAGATTCTTGTGGGGATTACCTTCTGACAAGTGGCGAAAAAAAGCATGATAAGAAAAGTCGTTGAACTCAAACATGTATATATACGTAAAATTAAGGATTGTTATTCTTTGTTTTTATCATGGTGGGGGTGGAGAGGCCGATTGATCGATGATGCCTTTGATGGTGAATTGATGATGGTGATTATGAGTGCGCCTGGAACAGCATGCTCTTCCTCAAATATCTTTTGAGCCAAACATAGAGAATATGATGATGGTTTCTTCTGCACGCTGATCTCTCTCTCTCTCTCTCTCCAACCAAGATTTGCACAGAGTACTTCTGAAGAAAGGAATGACCAAATTCTCAGGTAAATTGTCATATAGAGATGAAATGGTTACAAAGCAGGAAAATTAATTGTTTACTAACGTGTAAGTAGCTTTTTTTTTTCCTTCTTTCTTTGGGATTTGGGAACTATTTTAGTAATATCATTAGCAAAGCTTCTTTCTTGAGTTCATAAGTTGTTGTACTCTTTCATAGCACAAGTCTTTCAGCTCGATAAGAATTAAGGTCGTGAGAAAGGCCAGACAGGATTATTTAAAATTGTACAAAAGAATTATTCTTAAAATTACCGCCTTCATTTTCTGAAATGTATATTGAACATTGATTTTTATTTATTTATACAGCATATTGCATACAGGAGCTACGCCGTACCAGGACATTGCTCTTTTGGACCCAAAACCTTTTGGAAAGGTTTCATGTGTCAAAGAAAGTCTAATTTGGAAGAGAAAATGTTACTTTTCTAATGCAACAGTTCCGACTTCTTTTGCGCTAAATATTTGTTTTGTTTATAGGCTCTGGTCATTGATGGAAAGCTTCAAAGTGCAGAGACAGAAGACGAATTCATCTACCATGAATCTCTTGTTCATCCAGCACTTCTTCATCATCCCAAGTAACTTTTCCTCTTAAGTACTACTTGAATTATTTTTCTGTTCCTCTCGTTTTCTTTAGTGCTGTACAGTGTGTAAAGGCGCCAATATTTCAAGCTAATATTTGTGTTTGATCCTAGTCCAAGGACCATCTTTATTATGGGAGGAGGTGAGGGTTCCACAGCAAGAGAGATTCTTAGACATAATACTGTAGAGATGGTTGTCATGTGTGACATTGATGAGGTAAAATCTCCATCATATTTTGGTCAATATTATATGTTGCAATCAACATGATTTTCTTTGAGTTCTTTTTTCCCCTAAACTAGGCGTTTTTTTTGTTTCACGGGGTCATATGTTTTTTTCCCTTGATCTTCTGTGTGTCTTTCGGATTATTATTTTTTCCCCTCATCATTTTGTTTATTTTGCAATTTTCCTTTGCAATGTGATAGTGCAATTATGTTTTCACTACAAGAAATCAGCCTTTTTCCTATGATTTTAAAATCGCTGGAAAAGAAATCGCCGCTAATGAACACTTTTCCTTGCGATTTTTAGTTCGCCGCTGAGTTCTAAATTTAATTTTTTGGAGTTATCTTTTGAAGCGATTTTTTTTACTTTTGCGGCGAAAATAATCGCTGGGAAAGTATTGACCTTTTTGCAACGTTTTTTAATCGCTTCTATTGGGTCCTTAATGTTACAGGTACCTTTTGCAGAGATATTTTCGACTGTAGAGGCAAAAATATTCGCCGGTAAAGATACATGCGTTTTGCAATGTTTTAATTAATCGCTGCAAATAAGCATTTAATGAAATGGCGCCAAAACTTCTAAATTTTTTTTTTCCCCCCGATTTCTTTCCTTCTCCACTACTCTCTGTTCTTCCCCATTCCTTCTCCATTTGCCTTTTCGAGAGATCAGCTGCTACTCCACCCACGTCCCCCGAACGATTTCATCTCCATTTTCGTGCAACTGCCCAAAGGTTTCTCCTTTACCACATTTTCCTCCCACAGAAGCTACAGTCGAGATAGAATCTCTAAAGCCGTACTGTGCCGTGCGATTCATCTCTTTCCTTCTCCATTTCTCTCTGTTCTTCCCCATTCCTTCTCCATTTGGCTTTTCGAGAGATCAGCTGCTACTCCACCCACGTCCCCTGAACGATTTCATCTCCATTTTTGTGCAATCACCCAAAGGTTTCTCCTTTAACACATTTCCCTCCCGCAAAAGCTACAGTCGAGATAGAATCTCTAAAGCAGTACTGTGCCGTGCGATTCGTCTTTGTGAATCTGTGGGATTTGGGTTAGTTGCTTCCAATTGAGGTTGGTCGAGATTCAGTTGTGAAGAAGCATAGGTCCTTTCGTCACCACAGGTATCGCTACAACTCTGAAGTGGATTTTGTTTGAACTGTTTCGATACGCGTGTTTCTTTACAAAATTAAAAGCTTTTTGTTTGTAGACTAATTTCTAGCTATGCAGTTGTGAAATCTACCCCTTTTTTGCCCCAATTTTGCAATGTATATATGCATTTTGTGGTCCACATATAATGTCCGCTGCTCGAACATGTGTTTTAACCTAGTGGCTGATAAAATACAGTCATCACCTTCAACAACTAAAATGTCTATGAGCATACTTCCCACCTAGTTCATAATTTATTGTAAAAAATAGATATTTTGCCAATACATCTTATAGTAATTAGTTGTTACTAAATTATAGATAATCTCAAGTTTCTAGTCCTAATTGTTTTTGGAGTGTACTTGTTCTGATAACATAGTTTTGGAAATTAATGTTCTGTGTTTCGATAACATGAATTCCATCCGTATTGGGACTATTCCTTGGTGCAGTCACCAAGAGATTCAAAGCCTTGAATTTCCATGCATCTGAAGGCATCCAAGAAACACTTTTAATTTTCTTGACGTTGGCATATGTGTGTGTGTGTGTTTTTTTAGGGCTAACACAAAAGGACTTCTTTAAGGAAAACACTAAATCTTTAGGAAATGTATAAAAAATTTGTCTTCCCCAAGCATGACCCCAAATTTTTTTAAAGATTGATGATCATGTTTCCAGTTCTCATGAAGTGATAAAAAAGAAGAAATTTTTCTTCTTTCTTCAATCTTCATATTTCCCTGGGGCATATATGCAGGAGGTGGTGGAGTTTTGCAAGTCATACTTAATACTGAATAGGGATGCTTTATGTGATCCAAGACTTGAGCGTATTATCAATGACGCCAGGTTCCACTATCTACTTGTTGTAGAAATCTAGAAATACATGTTAGAGAGAAGAATCTCAATAAACAAAACTGATTATAAATTATAGAAATCATACCTGCGGAAGCCATCTTGAAAGCAATATTGAAATTTCACAAATTATATTAGTAGCCAAATCTTCCCCTCCTTCTCCTCACAAAACTATTAGCTATTAATGGGGCAAGCCAATAGACACACATGGAAAGGAGAGAGGACCTAGCCATATATATAGAAGTCTTATGTGGAGTCCTCCCATTAAAAATTTCAAATCTCAATGGGTCTAGAAAAAATCCAGAATAAGACCCTTGAACTTCTAGGCCTACATACAATTAACCACATTTTAAATAGGATATAATCCTATTTTACTAAGGTGCAATAAATCTGAAAATGATCACTTAACTTAATGGGTTTGACCAAAGCACTGTTGTGAGCTATTTATATCTAAACCCGTTTTTATAAAACATGCAATCAATATAAGCCCATATCTAAAATTATTCTAACATTCTTCCACTTGGATAAATATTGATTACTATAAAATAAAAACTCGTTTTGAAAATGACTCTCGGGTTAGACTATATAGATGGCCATACAAAAATAGCTCAAATGATAGCACTTTAGAAAACATGATCCGGTCCAACAAGAATATCAACATCGAACATGGAAGTCGTTACACCACTTAAATGATGTAAGACCACTCCACAGCTACAAATGCTAATATCCTCATCGACATGGATCCCCATCCACGGACCAAATGTGGTAGTATGTAGTATGAACTTAGCACCAATATGATCAAAGATGTGCTAATTCATATCAGTCCTCATAATGCTTCAACATGAAGCCATATGTCTCTAAAAGAGACTCATCTTATGTATTTATCCATAGTATCTCGATATTTTAATAATATCATAATAAAAGACATAAGCCATATGCATGCTCAAAATATAGTTTATGGATAGGGGAGATATATATTATTATTGAAAGAAACTGTACCCAAATAACATATGAGTTGCATACGTACCTCGTAAAGGGATTAAGCCAAAACGTAGTTCTTTTTACATAAGTAACTCCCATTAACCAAAAACATCAAAAGTTTCCACAATACCCAGATTAGAAACATGTGTTTTAAAAACTTTAGGAGCAAGTCCCTTAGTCAAAAGATATGCAATCATCGTCTCTGTATCTATATGCTTTATCTTTGTCTATCCTTCCTTGACTCTATCTCTGACTACCAAATACTTGATGCCAATGTGTTTGGACCCACTGGAACTCTTATTATTCTTTGAAAAGAACACTGTTGCACTATTATCACAATAAATAGTAATTTACCTCGAGATGGAATCAACAACTTTCAGTTTAGAAATAAAATTCCTTAACCAAACAGTTTGGATAGTAGCCCCATAATATGCTACAAATTCAGCTTGCATAGTAGAAGACGCTACTAGAGTTTGCTTAACACTTTTTCAAGAAATAGTACCCCCAGCTAACATAAAAACATAACTTGAGATTGATTTCAAATCATCTTGACATCCAGCAAAATCAGAATCTGAGTAGCCTACCACCTCAAGGTGATTTGAAAACGCTGGAAAGTAAGCATATAACCTTCAGTCTTCTTTAAATATCTCATAACTTTCTTAGCTGCTTTCCAATGTTCTTGCCCTAGATTCGACTGAAACCTATTAAGAACACTGACTGCATAGGCAATATCTGATCTAGTGCAAATTTGAGTATACATCAAACTCCCCACAGCACTGGCATATGGAATATTCTTCATAGATTCCCTTTCGATCTCATTTCTAGGACATTAAGTTTTATTAAACTTATCTCTTTTTATGAGGGGTACATCACCGGGTGTACAATTCTGCATTTCAAACCTCTGTAGTACATGTCGTTTATAAGCTTTCTGACAAAGTCCCCACAAATCACGAGTTCTTTCACGGCATATTTCAATGCCAACCACAAAAGAAGCTTCCCAAAGATCTTTCATCTCAAAATTAGCAGATAACATTTTCTTTGTCTCATGAAGTAATCCCAAGTCATTACTAGCAAGCAAAATATCATCAACATACAGAATGAGAAAAATAAAGTTTCTCCCACTGGTCTTGCGATATATGCACTGGTCAACTTTTTTTTTTAATAAAATCGAGAGAAGTTACAATTTAATCAAACTTCAAATACCACTGTTGAGATGCTTGCTTTAGGCCATATAAGGATTTATTTAACTTACATACAAAGTTTTCTTTTTCCTTTTCAATAAAACTTTCAGGTTGTCTCATATAAACTTCTTCATAAAGATCTCCATTCAAAAAAGCTATCTTTACATACCAAGTTGACTACCACGGTAACTTCAATAGAGAGGGACTAATTAAAGCTCACTATCTGCCTGCTCTTTCAATCAATAGTCCAAGGTGATAGGCTCTGGCCAATGGGCTTCTTTTATATGTTGGGTAGGCATGTTCCGTTCCGTAGGCAAACCCTAGGTGAGACCAATCTTGTAGTCATATAGGTAGCTTTGATCACTCCTTCTCTGATGAAGCTCCAAATCATAATGTGCCATAAGTGTCATGATTATTCTAAAAGAGTCTTTTGATGAAACTGGTGAACATGTTTCATTATAGTCAATGCCCTCTCACTGAGTAAACCCTTTTGCAACTAATCTTGCCTTCTTTCATTCAACATTTCCTTTTCAACATTTCCTTTTGAGTCCAATTTGCTTTTGAAAATCCACTTGTTGTCAATAGCCTTAGCATCAGGAGGAAGTTCAACAAGTTCCCAGACTCTATTCTTTTCCATAGAATTCATTTCATTTTTCATAGCACTTAACCATTTATCTGACTCCGGATATGTCAATGCTTGCTTAAAAGCAACAGGATCAACCATATGCCCAATATTAAAATCACTCTCTAGCAAATAAACGATGTAATCATTAGGCAATGCTGACCTTCTTTCCCTTTGTGATCTTCTCACTTGTGGCCAGAAATTGACTCAATCACCGTTGGAAGTTCTTTTTGTTGCTCATGTTCTTTATTAACAATTTCAATTGACTGAGAAAGAACTCTTTCCTGTATAACAGGAATTGGAATAACAACTAGATCAGATTCAACAAAATATTCCTTCAACACAGAACTCCCACTGTCACCAACATTATTCTCTAAAAATTTAGCAATAATGGACTCAACAATTTTGGTGCCACGATTAGGACAATAAAACTTATATCTTTTTAATCTATTAGAGTATTCAATAAAATAACCAGGAGTAGATTTTGGGTCTAATTTCTTTTCAAAAGGATTATAAATCCTAACCTCAGCTGGACAATCCCAAACTTTGAAGTAAGCCAAACTTGGCTTACGACCTGTCCATAATTCAAAAGGAGTTTTTGAAATAGCTTTATTGGGAATCTTGTTTAAAATGTACATGACAGTTTTCAAAGCTTCTCCCCATAAATATTCTGGCAAATTTGTTCTGCTCATCATACTCCTAACCATATCCTTTAGAGTTCGATTTCGTCTTTCAGAAACACTATTCTGCTCGGGTGTCCCGGCATAGTGTATTGAGGCACTATTCCACACCCTTGTAAGAATTTTGCAAAATCACCCATGTTTTGACTAGATTCATCAAACTTCCCATAATACTCACCACCACAGTCAAATGTTACAAATTTAATACTTTTTTCACATTGATTCTCTACTTCCATTTTGAATATCTTAAATTTTTCAAGAGTAAGTGATTTATTATTAATCAGATAAACATATCCATAACGCGAGAAATCATCAATAAAAGTTATGAAGTACTTATTTCCACATATGGTAGAAGATAAAGGTCCACTGATATCAGTATATCTTAAGTCCAAAATACTGTCGCTACTCGTAGAACCATTCCTTGTGGATTTAATCAACTTTCCTCTTATACAGTCTACACATGTGTTAAAATCTGAAAAATCTAAAGAGGGAAGTATCTCAGCTTTTATCAATATCTGCATTCTTTCCTTTGAAATGTGCCCTAATCTCTTGTGCCACAACATAAAAGATGATTCATGAATTAAAGACATTTTCTTTGCTATATTGGTAACACAAAAAACTTCACCAAAAGAAGTCAAAGACATTATATATAATCCATCACATAAGAGACTATTTCCAACCAAACGAGAATCATAAAACAATTCAATTTTTCCATTACCAAATTTAAAAGAAAAACCAGAACTATCAAGTTTTGATATAGAAATCAAATTCCGTCTCATTGTCGGTACAAAAATGGTGTTCTCCAAAACAAGAGAGAAACTAGAATCCAAAAGTAACTTTACTACCTCTATAAACTCGGCCTTCACATGAACTCCATTCTCAACACACAAGCTCACTTGGCCTTTGTTTGCTTATGAACCCCTACAAAGAATTCGCAATATGAATACTTGCACCTGAGTCTATGTACCAAGAATTTAAAGGTACATCTACCAAAGAAGACTCAAAACAAACTAAGGTCAAGGAGATGCATGTCAAGTTCTTTTTCTTCTTCTTTTTTAACCAAGCCTTAAACTTAAAACAATCATTTTGCCAATGACTATTCCTTTTACAAAACTTACACTAATCATTTTTCATAATAATTTCTTTAGGACCACCAGAAGTCTAACCTCAAAACCTTTTAGTATTTTGATTTTGGTGTGACTTATTGTCTTTTTGGAACTTAAACTTATGACGATAAGAAGACCTCTTGTTTTGTTGTGGCTGAAAAGCCAATTGCACAGTTTCAACAGTTTCATGACGCATCCTATTCTCCTCTTGGGCACATACTACAATTAAATCATTTATATACCATTTATCTCACTGAGCATTATAAGCAACTTTTAACTGATTAAACTAACTAGGAAGACTATTGAGAGCATGATAAACCAGAAAAGGCTCTATAATGTAAATTTTAAGGGCTTCTAGCTTAAAGAATATATGAATCATTTTCATAATATACTCCCTAACTCTACTTGAACCATCATATTTCATACTCATCAGTCTATCCATTAGGTCTCCAGTTTCAGATTTATCAGATTCAACAAACATTTGTCCTATAACATCCAAAAAATTCTTAGCAATGTCATTATCCAGAATAGCTCCCATAATGGAATCAGACATAGAATGTTTAATGATATTTAAAGAAAATCTGTTAGCTCTTTCCTACTTTTGATACTCAACCACATATTCAGCAGTGCTCTTATCAGTAGGTTTTGATGGCTACTCCTCCGAGGCAAAATCTAAACCCAAAAGTTCAGGTGTTATTTCTACATCTCGTTTCCATCTAACATAATTATTTCCAGTCAAAATTTCAATAGCAGATAATTGACTTGAAATAGAGGAGGCACTCAAAACTGTGGAAACATGAAATAATATATATTATTTAAGTATCAACCAAACATAATGCATGCAGTCAATGGATGATGACAAATATATCTAATTAATATGGGCTATTAATTAGACAGCTCGAAATTAAGTTCGGAACCATATGAGCTTCATTACGATATGAGCCGTGGCACATCATTGTAAAGTCACATTTGGGTTGACCAAACAACATAATATAAGGTACTCTTAAAACATATCGATAAGAGCCTTGTTGCATCACTGTTTAGTCACCTTTGGGCTGATTAAACAATATGCTATAAGGTACTCTTAAAACATATCATGAAGCAAATTAATAAAATCATATCAGTTTTGAAATACCATCACCTTTAGGCAGAAGGAAATTTCTAGGAAAAATGCTTGGGAGCCCGATTTGGGCTCCTTTTTTTTTTTGCCCGTTGGGTATTTTTATTTTTATTTTTTAGTTTTTTTTATTTACTGATTAAGAAAATATTGCTTAGTAATATTATGATTTTTTTTTCATTTTTTAAAAATATTAAAAAATATTAAAAAAATGATGTGAAAAAAAAATTATTAATTTTTCACATCATTTTTTTAACACTTTTAAATATTTTTAAAAAATGAAAAAAATTCAAAATATTTTCTTAATCGTTAAAGAAATAAATAACTAAAAATAAAATAAAATTTCCCAAAGGGCAAAAAAAACGAGAGCCCAAATCGGGCTCCCTAGCACCATCCAATTTATAGACTAATGTATTCTCATTAACTACTTCTCACCATCATTTTCTAAAATATCACACACATAACACCTTTGGGCTAGATATTATGTGCAATAAATTAGAAAACAAAGATATCCTCTCTTTTGTTTTTTTTTTTTAATACATATCAATGAGTGTGCCACTTTGGCGGCTACCACCCACAAAATATTTCAAAAGATTTATCTTAATGGAAAAATAAGGATAGTTAACATGCCCATGAAAATTCAATCACAAAATGATAATCATAATTATCAACTTGACATAATCAAAGTCAGAATTCAAATGTGATTGATAGACAAAAACAATATAAATAAATCAAGCATATAAGACAATAGATATGTCTAAAATTAAATATAAACTTGAAAAGCATATAATTATAAAAGAATGCTTATAACAAGTTACAAAATTAACATGCATCCATATACATGCTTAGAGAGAGTAAACATATGCATAGATCTAATAAGTCAGTGAATATTCACTAAAAAATTTATCACAATTTTCAGTACACTGTAGCCCCTTGAAAAATGTGTAAATAATGCTCAAAATTATAAAGCAGTGTCTTATCATGGTACAAAAAAATTTTCAAAATATTTAGAAAAATTTAATAGGGTGAGTAAATAAATACTGAGAAAAGAAAATATTGAAAATCATTGTTACTATAGCTACACGCGACGCATGCGACCTCTAGTGCGAGTGGGCGACGTTCTGGCTAGAGGTGAATTCATCTTCAACCTCCAGCCAGGTCAAAGGGTCTAAAATCGGGTCAATGGATTTTCCAACTGATTTTTTCCAATTTCTTGCAATTCTTGCTTCAAAAACTAAAATTAATTTAGGGAAAACAATATTGAGTACCCCAAAAACAGATATACGGTGTTTTAAAACAATGGGTATCAACTTTCAAATGGATTTATAAATCAAAAGCAATTGGTATAAACCATAGTTGTTTTGAAAAATAATAATAACAATATACCCAAATAAATGGCTTGTAGCAAAACCATGATTTAAAAAAAAAAAAAAAATAACAGCGACAAGAGTAGGAAGAAAAGAAGATGAAGTAGGAGCAAGTAAATAATAAGCAGGAGTCCTATATTAACATGAAAACACACGGAGAAGCAAAGTAATATTGAAAGAATTTCTTATGACCGACCGAATAGTATATAGGATTTTGCTTTCGTAAAATACTAATCCAAAACGACAACTTCTCAAATCTGTTTTGATAATATTTGATAAAAAAAAAATATACGAAAGATTCTAATCCTAGCATGACCGGCTGATACCACATGTAGAAATCTAGAAACACATGCTAGAGAGAAAAATCTTAATAAACAAAATTGATTATAAATTATAAAAATCATACATGCGGAAGCTATCTTGAAAGCAATATTAAAGGAAATAAAGGAAAAATGTTGGAAAACAAACCAATGATCAGCCAGAAGGGGCTCGGATTCCAAAACCTAGTCTTAAAGTGGCCGAGAATGTTGTAAACAGAGGTACAGAGGTAGGTGTGATAGTCAAACGCATTAGCAACGGCATGCAACAGCCACACATCAATTGAAAGGGACCACAGATCAATGGAGCTTGGAGGTGGAGAGGCAACGATTCCATCAGTATGGGGTGCATTGGTTGAATGGTTGGTGGTGGTTTGAAAGTAGTAGATTTAGCTTGCAAAAGCCTAATAAAAGGGGAGGAAATGGAAAAAATGGGAGAGACGGACCAAAAATAGAGGAGAAAGGGGGAGCAGAATGAGGGGATTTTGGATTCAAAGATGGGGGAGGAGGTTTTTCCCTTCGTCCGAAGAGTTGGGGGTAGGGGAGGAGTTTTAGGAGGAAAGCTTTTTCAAAAGAGGGATACCGTAATATTGGATGATACTGCTGGTTTTTCTTTGTCTTAACAGCTCCATTTTTGGTATCACATTATTGTTTGTGAGTGGATGACAAAATCTTTGTAAGGCTATACCCTGTTTTTAATAGGCAAATATTACAAGAAAATAAGCAGGGATTTATAAGGCTATGCTTGTTTTGCACAAAAGGTTTCCCACCCCAAAAATAGTTTCCAATAGTTTCAATGGAAACTATTTTTGGGAAAAATTGCTGGTTTTTAAATGTTTTAAAAAAATATTTGAAATGATGTAAAAAACACTTCCATACCACACAATAGATCATTCTCCTCCACCTGCACTCCTATCTCTGACACAAATACAACTTTTTGTAACCCTCTCTTGTCCACCTTCTTATCCTCTTATTACTTTTGTAAGAATGCACAGCGGAAAAATACTTCAAGCTTAGTTTATAAAATTGCTCCACAAGTTTCTCCAGATTGACAAATCCCAAGCACTACGTAGTATAAAACTAAAATAACAATTAACAAACCCACAGCCTAAATACTTTATCAAGAGAGAATAAAAAAAAAGAGAGCTTTTGTGTCTTTCAGATGGTCCAAAAAATCAATTATAGGGGGACTATTTATAATCCTCCTACACACGGTTTAAAGGCCAGCCTTCAATTGCCAATGCAAACGGTAGTAACGCATAGCTTTAGCCATGCGTTACATTGCAGTAAAGGAGGGGGTCAGCCCCACGTGGGCGCCCCTCCATCTAACATCTCCCACTTGCACACAATGGGCATGACTCCAGGTCTGCATCTCTCTAATGTTCTCAATCTTGTTCACACAAGTAAATAGGTCGTGTTACCACCAAGCACATCTGTAGAAATGTGGGAGCACATACACCAAATCTCTCCCAGAGAAGACCAGCATAGTAATATCTCTAAAGTGTCTGGTTATGTCCTAGACTCATTCAATCGCATCAAGATCAAGCATTTTTTAACCCTCTTGAGTTAAAAAACTCAGAACAATGCTTAACTACCTTCTAATCATTTCAATGTATTCACGACCTTAGTCGCTACCAAAATGTAGCGTCATAGTTTGACGTCAGCAAACACTATCAAATATACGATATCAAAGAGTCTTTCCTTTTCACTCATATCACTCAATTTTGGTTGAACCGCTTTCCCAGTAATACCTCTTTAGACCATATCAATCATGGCCATAAACAACATGCCAAAGTAGTTGACATCACAACCTCCATCTCATGACATAGTAAAAAATAAAGGACATTTAAAAAAAATGAGACTCACATAGAGAGAAAGAGGAGAACCTTTTACTCACTTACTCATATGGTCGAATAAGCACATGTAGTATGAAACACATACTAAGGTGGATTTCTCTTTCTCAAAGAGCATATGTTTATATCAACACCGTACAGATTTCAGTCTAGCCGCTCCTTAAGTGTCTAACCCGAGTTCCTCTATTTGGATGCCTCCAATGCGTCAAAGAGGATCTCGCATTTGGCTAACTACAGGCTACATGGATTGTGGGATAACCCATGCATAGTTTTCTCAATGGACCTCATCTTAACTCCCACTAAGGCGACATATATGTGTATCAACCAACTTATCCCTTTGGAAAAGTACCTAAGGACACAATGCATCATCTTTACTCGCTACTTAAGCGCTAGAGGGGATCGCTCATGTGAGTGAGCCAATCTAAGCCTGTTGATATATCTTATATTTGTGTATTAGAAAAATAATACGATAAAGACAAGAACTAAATCATATTGTATTAATATCCCAAAGGAAATGTTACATATCAATATCATTTGAAACACAAATTATATTTACAGTCTACGCAGTCCAAGATTCCTAACATGAGCCTAAAAAACATCTCTTGCTATAAGCTTCATTAAGGGATCAGCAACCATGCGACTCGTAGAAAGGTGTTTCAAAACCACTTTCTTTTGCGCAATTATGTCTATGATGTAGTGATATATGATATCTATGTGTTTGGTCTTTCCATGATACTTTAAGTCCTTAGCATATGCAAGAGCTGCCATGTTATCGCAGAATATCATCACCAGATCTGAAGTATTCGTGCCAATGTCTAAATACTTGAGAAACCTCCGTAACCAAACAGCTTCTTGAACTGCAACTGAACAAGCTATGTATTCCGTCTCCATGGTGGATAAGGCTATACAAGGTTATTTCTTACTGCTCCATGCAATGGCGCCATTGTTGAGCAGAAAGACATACCCAGTTATTGATTTGCGCTCATCTAGGTCACTGCCCTAATCGGCATCACTGTAACCTCTTAGCTGCAAATCTGAATCCTGATAGCACAATACATAGTCTGCAGTTCCCTGGAGATATCGCACAATCCTTTTTACTGCTTTCCAGTGAGTCAATTTGAGGTTAGATTGGAATCTACTCACTAAACCAACTGCATAGCATATGTCAGGCCGAGTACACATCATTGTGTACATTAGACTACCCACAACATTAGCATAAGGGACATGGGCCATCTTTTCCTTTTTTCTTTGAGTCTTAGGACACAACTCTTTAGACAAGTTCTCGTTTCTTGCAACAGGGGTATCAATGAGTTTATATCCACTCATTATGAAACGCTCGAGAACTTTCTTTATGTAAGTCTCTTAGGACAAACACAAAAGTCTCTTTGAGCAATCTCTGTAGATCTTAACTCCCAGAATTTATTATGCCTCAGTCATATCCTTCATCTCAAAATTGAAGGATAATCACTCTTTTGTAGCAACTATCAACCCTTTATCATTTCTAGCTAGTAGTATGTCATCAACATACATTGACAACATAATGAAACTCTTATTAGACCTTTTTACATAGACACAATGGTCCTCTTGATCATCGTAAACTCATTCGAGAGAATGGCTCAATGGAATCTAAGGTACCATTGTCTAGATGATTGTTTTAGGCCATATATAGATCGTTTAAGCTTACACATTTTGCGCTCTTGACCTTTGACCATAAAACCCGTTGGTTGATCCAAATAGATCTCTTCATCTAGTTCTTCATTAAGATATGTTGTCTTAACATCCATCTGGTAGAGTTCCAAATCCATGTTTGCTACTATAGCTAAAATCAGGCGAATTGAGGCAAACCTCACCACTGGTGAAAATGCTTCCTTATAGTCTATACCCTTCTGTTAGGTATATCCTTTAGTCACTAAGCGAGTTTTGTACTTATCTATTGATCCATTCGACTTGCGTTTGACGTTAAGAACTCATTTGTTTCCAATAGTTTTACGCCATGTCGGTATATCAACTAGATCCCAGACCTGGTTACTTTTCATAGACTCAATCTCATCATTAAGAGCTTTCATCCACTTATATTTAGTAGAAGATGAGAGAGCCTCATGAATTGTCCTAGGCTCGTCATCATCATGCGGAGCTACCATAAAAACTTCCTCTTCAATCTCGAAACGACGACAGGGAATACTTTCACGTGTGCTTCTACGCTGCTGAGGTTATTGTGATTGATTAACAAGTGATGTGCTCCCACTCAAATTCAAGTCATTTTTATAATTTGTAGAAACTTGAAGAATTTATTCCTCATTCTCAACTAAATTTCTTAGAGCACTTTCCTCTTGTTCCACAATCTCATGAAATTCTAAACTCCTATCAACCTCACCTCTACTTGGAAACTCATCTTCAATGAAGTACACATCTCGTGACTCAATCTCAGTTACACTTCCATAAGATTGTTCACCTATTAACAGATACTCTTTAGAGTGTTCTGAGTACCTTATAAAGATACACTTCTTTCCTCTAGGGCCTAACTTTCCATACTTATGAGAAAGATCGTGAACAAATCTCGTTGAACCCCATGGCCGCAAGTTACACAAATTGGGTTTCTAGCCGGTTCATAGTTCATTTGGGGTGGAAGTTACTAATTTGGAAGGCACTCAGTTGAGAATTTAGGCAGCAGTCAAAAGTGCATCCCCCCAAAAAGAAATTTGTAGGTTTGCTTGCGCCATCATTGACCTAATCATCTCAAGCAATGTTTGATTTCTCCTTTCCGCCACGCCATTTTGATGAGACGTACTTAGCATCGTCAACTGTCTTTTTATTCCTTTTTCATCACAGAGCTTTTTAAATTGTTCAGAGAGATATTCTCGTCCTCAGTCAATTCTTAGAGTTTTTAAACTCTTGTCTAACTGATTCTCAACCATTCTTAGATATAGCCTAAAGCACTCTAATGCTTCAGACTTATGGGAGATTAAGTACACATGATCGTAACATGAAAAATCATCTATAAATGTGATAAAGTAGACACCTCCATGTCTTACCCTCACACTCATTAGACCACAGATATTTGAGTGAACTAATTGCAATGGAAAAGATGTCCTAGTGGTTTTTCCAAACGGTTTCCTCTTGGCTTTTTTCATTAGACAATGTTCATATGTGGGCAAGATGACCTTAGCGAGATTGCCTATCAAGCCCTCTCTAGCTAACCGAGTTATTCTATCTTGCCCTATATGGCCAAACCTAACATGCCATGTATATAATCCAAATTATCAAATGCAGAAAGAAAAGTAATGGACTCATTCATATTTGAATAATTCAAATCCAATATTATAAAACCGTCTTAAAGAAAAGTATTACTATAAAACACATGGCCCAAATAAAAGGAAATATAATTGTTTTTAAATACAATCTGAAAATCAAGTTTTAATAGAGTAATTATGGAAAGTAAGTTTCGTTGGATCTCGGGAGCATATAGCACATTGTGGAGGAAAAGAGTGTGGCCACCCACAAGTCCAGCTTGTAGGTACCAAATCCCAGTACCTCCACGCTAGCTCCATTCCCCACCTCAATATCACAGCTCCTAGCTGGAATTCAAAGATACTCCAGAAATCCGACTCTGTTTCGCACTATGTGTTTCGTCACTCCTGAATCAACAGTCCACACAGGATAGGAGTGAGCAACCATCACATGACTAGTTACAAAAACAATGCGAGAAAAATCAGAGTGTACCTTCTTCAGCTCAGTGCAATCACGAGCGAAGTGACCATTCTTTCCGCAGTTGAAGCACTTTAATTTTAACTTGTTCTTCCCTTGCTTGCCCCTCTTGCTGCGCTGAGAAGTACCTGGCACATTCTTAATTTGTCTAGCAGCTACCCCATTCTTGGACTTCTTGCGCTTAGGCCTTGATGCCTTGCGTGAACCAGAATTAGCCACATAGGCCGTATGATTGGGTTTAGCAGCCTCTAGGCGCTCAGCCTCCAATTCCAAGTGATGCAAGACATCATCAAAGTCTTTAATATTCTCGTTATGCGTCAGGTTCTGGTTCATATTCTCCCAAGAATTCGGTAGTGATCTTATCACTGCTTGGACTTGCTGTTCATCTGTCAAGTTGTTTCCTGCCGATTTAAGTTCGTAGATCATGGTTGACATAAGCCTAAGATGCTACTTCATCTTGTGGTCAGAACGCATCTTGTAGGAGTCAAACCTCATGGTTAATCCATGCAACCCAATGGCTGAAGTTCCACCAAACTTCAAATTCAAAGCATCCTACATACTTTGGGCAATGTCATAGATCATTGTGCATGCTGCTTAACATTATTATGCACGCACACCGACTTTTCTTAGCTCATTGAGTATAGACTAGTTGATCTATCTTATGTTATTCTGAGGTCCCTTCCCCAGGCACAGTAAGAGAGTGAGATAAGGCCTCCAAGACCGCTTGCTCATCTAAGACATATTGGATCTTGCGATACAAAATGAAAGGATATTACACACACACCTAAGAAATTTGCCGCATCCATTTAAGCTAGAAAAAGAATAATTTAGACATATCACAAGATAAAAAAATCGCTAAACTTCATAATCATCTCTTGCACAATAATATCCAATTATTAAATTTCTAACTTAATTCCCGCGCAAATTTAAAACAAATATGGGAGAATTAATCATCATAAATCTCAACCATACTCCTACTATCTTAAGTAGTCATCTAGACCTAGTCACACATAAAGACATAACCTACTAAAATCGCAGTAACCTTTTGGGCCAGTCTACAAGGACAGCTACTCAGACTACAACAAACTGTTGGGCCAGTATACAAGGATAGCTACTCAGACTACAATGACATGTTAGGTTAGTCTACAAAGATGGTTCTTTTAAGATTATTACAGTCTATTTTTCTTGTTCCATCAGTGCATTTACAGTTCTTACTGGGGTCACTACAATTCTTTCAGCCTATCATTCACACTGACAATTCTAACTAAAGACTACTTAGTGAGAATTTTCTATTTTATCACAAAAAAAAAAAATTGAAAACTAATGTCGAAACATTTAAGCCTAACATTCATAGATGATAAAATAATCACATATCTACATGTTCAATTCACACATACATGTAATCACATTTATTCTAAAATATTAAATAAAAGATCACATGTAATATAACAATATATCTAAACATATATTAAATCATGCAAAACAAAAAAAAAACATTCTTTTTTTATAAAACAAAATAAATGTATAATAAATACATTTAAAACTCCCACCTAAACCAAAGGAAAGTCACAATCCAGTAGTGCACACTGCCCTTGTTTAACCTGTGGTCCTGGGTTCGAATTCCAAGGGTACCACTTTCATCCCCTTCTTTTTATTTTGTATTAAAAAAAATTAGGCTCAAACAAGGTTGGGCCGAAAATGGCCCAAACCCTTTTTATTTTATTTTATTTTTAAACTAAATGGCCTATTGATTGGCCCAAGCACATTTTGTTTTCTTCTTAAACCAAAAACAATGGGCCCAAAGGTCCAAGCCCAACCCATGTGTAATAAAACAGAAGACATTTTGTCTTCTTCAACCTCAAGAATCAGTACTGTTCATGCGAACAGTACCATAAAACGCAGTGTCCTGAAGCCACCGTGATAGTCTACCACCATGACTGGGCTGGACAGCCAAACACTCACCAGAGTGCTCTGAACGCCACGGGACGTAGCAACTAGAGTGGGTTGCACTCGTTGCGCATCACCACGTGGTGCGCTACACCACCCAGGTCCGACGGCACCATCCTTTGTGGTGTACATTGCACCACCCTGGTGCGTGTAGCACCGCACTGGTGCTTACTGTGCCATCGTGGTGCGTGCAACACCATCCTGGTGCTCGTAGAACCTCGGTGATGGTTCAACCCAGATGAAAAAAAAATTATAGTGACAGCACCCCTGTTGCTCATTGGACAAAACAGTTTTCATGGGTTAAAAAAAAAATTGAGGACTACAAAAATGACACCCAAATTCCGAGCATATGCAAGAAAAAATATATATAAACTGGGAACAATTTATATAAGCTCTGATACTTATATAAGAAAGCACAGTAGAAAAATACCTCAAGCTCCCCATATAAAATTGCTCCTCAAGTTTATCTAGATTCATAAATTTCAAGCGTTTCCTCTTAATGGTAAAATGCACTACATAGTATAAAACTAGAATAACACTTAACAGACTCTCTCTCTCTTTAGAAAAACCTCTTGCCTCTCTCTAATCTCTTTCGGCCTTGACTAACGAACGGGGGTGAGAGCTTCGGCTCCTTCCCCCTCCCTTCTCTTTTGTCTTCTCTTCTTCCGTTATAGTTTTTTTTTCTTTTCTTTTTTCTTTTTTTTTTTTGTGTGTTTTCAGGCTCAATAAGGGGAGGATCGTCGTTCGGGTCTTTTCAGCCGCCACCTCTCTACACGCGCCTCACCAGGAGGATGCCCAGCCGCCGATCTTGAAGACCTCCAAATCCAGCTTCCATCGGAGTGGCGCGTAGCCCGCACGCGCGGGACGAAATCTCCAGACCTTGTTGGCGCGTGGTCATCACGCGCCACCAAGTAGCCCTCTACCGACACCACGCTCGGCTTCTCTGGGCTCCCTAACTCCAGGGCTTCCTAGCTTGACCGTCGATTTCCTCCCCGAGAGAACAGTACCCCGCACGCACCAATGCCGAATCTTTGAGCACTGTTCATCCGTTTATGTTCCGTTTTCTTTGTTTTTTTTTCTATTATGTATTTTCCAGTGTTTTGTAGTTTTATTTTTCTGTTTTGGTGTGTATTTTGTTGACCCAAGTGTGATGTTGGACTTTTGGATCGGACATAATCCGGGACAAGAGCTGTTCGAGAGCGGTGGGCGATGCTACGACGGTGGCTGTACGGTCGGGCTTTGTGGTCCGTGCACGAGCTTGGTGCTCGTCCAATCTGGATTCGAGATGCCGATGCTTCCGGTGGGCGTGACGTCCAGGGACGCACCAGTGCTTAGGATTCTGTAGTTGTTTTTTGTATTTAGGTGTAGTTTTGTTTTTAGTTAGTAATAAAATAGAAATAGGCTATTGGATTTGATGTCCATAGCAGTGTCCCGTACTCATCCTCTCTAGGAGGACTGAGGGACCCTTTAGTTCTGTTTTTACAGAGCATTTTCTCTGTTTATGAGAGAGTTTTTCAGAAGTTAAGACAATGTCTGTCACGAAACAATTTGTGTGTAGGGAAGCCCCAAAGCTGATGCGTAGTTGACTTATAGTCTAAATTTTTCTTGTATTGATAAGTCACATTTGTAATTTTGGTTCATTAATGAAATGAGTCTGTTTCCATCAAAAAAAAAAAAGAATAACACTTAACAAACGCACAACCTAAATACTTTATCAAGAGAGAACAAAAAAGAAAGAGCTTTTATGTATTTCAGATGGTCCAAAAAACCAACTATAGGGAAACTATTTATAGTCCTTCTACACACGGCTTAAAGGCCAGCCTTCAATTGTAAATGCAAACAGTAGTAACGGAGTAATGGAGTAAAGCCATGCGTTATACTGCAGTGAAGGAGGGGGTCAGCCCGGCACCCCTCCATCTAACAACTTTGATGTCAAAAAATCAGCCATAACAACAAAAACAACTATGAGGATGAATCTTCCTAATCTCAGAGCAAGAAGGCCACTAGAAACTGAGCCACCAAGCAGAAGCTCCACCTTTCTTTAGGAAACTGCCTTTTCCTCCACGCATAATATCTCCCTGTCAATGAGGAGCTGCTCTCTGCTGGCTACAGTGATGACCAGGTTGGGGAAATCCAGTTGAATGTTGCCACTGCACTTGCGTCTAAGACTAGACTGAAGTCAGTGCGCTGACCAAGGAGTTGAGAGACTAGTATGTTCTTGTGTGCGAGTGCGTCGCAATCTACACAGACCAAAGTACATTGTCAGCCTTGTCACCGTCAAGTGCATTGTGATGACTCAGCCCCCATATGGCGAGTTGGGAGGGAAAGAGATGGACCAACGAAAAGAAGTTTTTCGCTGTTTCAGGAAGTCATGTTGCACCCACAATGGGTTAACTTTCTTTGATTTGGAAATCACTTTCAGTTTGCCAATACTTTATGCTAGCTTAAACCAAGTATCAGAAAATGCTGAAAAGCTCCCCATAAAAAATGTTTACGTCAAAAAGACCACCTAAATGTGGTTCATATACCATTTGTGAATATCTGGCTCACTTGTATCCCAGGAAACTATAAAGCTCCCTGTTGCGACTAAAATGTTGACTTCCTGACACCATCCTGTATGTGCGATTAGTTCTAAATGTCTCGATACCAACCTAAATTGCATATAATTATTATAGTTCTGACCTGTAATCAGTTTCCTGGCACCATTTTAAGGTTCTTGGTTGTAATAAGGTTAAAGTTTATCTCTTTCTGCGAACTGGATGGTGCAATATTCCATTTGAGTTCAATTTTAGCATTTTATTGTTGATTATTTAGCTTTTATTCTTTTCTTGGCATTTGTCTTCGTGTTGTTTTGTCACTCAGATAAATTGATGTTGACTCATGTTTCTGCAGCACGTTGAGGAGCTTTCTAAATATATCCGGTTTGGACCATGGTGGATTTCTCTTGGAGTCGCATCTTCGATTGGGCTTGTTAAGGAAAAAAAATTCTTGAAGGTCGTGTGTTAGTTAGTGGTCGGATGAGTTTTGTGCTCATGTAAATAATTGATCTTAGGAGGCAAATTTTGTTAGTTATCCTAGGTATTATGTTGTGAACTAGGAAAAAATGAATTGGTTTCTCTATATTTGTTTGAAAATATGTAGGTAGTATATAACTCGAAGTATTTTTTCCATTATTCTTTCTAGAAACATCTCAGTTTGAAATGTCTTGACCACTCCTGTGTAATGTATGAACCCTGAAATTGTAAAATCAATGTTCATTCCTTTTGTTTTTTCTTCAGGATCTGGTTTGCATACTTTTGTCCTTTATTTGGGCCCCATATTGCACTGTTTACCATAAAAGCAATGCAGTGTGGACGCGTGGATTTAAAAAGTGCCCCTTATGATACTATTCAATTGGAAAACGGTCCTCCATGGCCTGTAAGGATTGCTCTGAATTCGGGCCCCCATTGTTCCCATCATTACATGGTCTGCATGTTACACTTGGCAGCATATTGCCGAAGGTTCAGATTGAGGCTGTTCAATGGGCTCTTAGGACTGCTTAGAGAGTTTTTTTTATATTTCATTTCATTTTATCTAATTTAATTATTATAATTTTTTTAATTTTTTATATAAAATAAAATAAATAATTTAACTTTTTCAAATCTCAAAATAAAAATAATATTAAAAATATATATTCTAAAGATATTTTATTCAACTTTTAACTTTAATTTCAATTCATCTCATCTGTGAAAACAAAGTTATAATACTAGTTACTGCTAGCAATTTCTTTAGAATACACTTGAAATCTTTTTTTTTTTTTTTAAAGAGTCGAAAGTCACCTGTCCAGTGATTCCATCCCAAATTTATTAAAGACCCTTACTTAGGTGGAGGAAACCATGTGTACAGATCAATCATCTGACAAAACCCAAGTTTCCTAAAAAAACCCAACCAGAAAAAACAATAACCCAAAACAACAATCAAACCCCACATTAATTCCTCACTTCCTATGTAAACAAATATATGGAAATCCCTCTTTTTCCAATCGAATGATGCCTTTAATAAGAGAAGGGAGATCCGAAGATGATAACCAAACTCTAGAGGAACCTAGAGCTCCAAACTTTGCAAATCCATTTGCCGCCGAGTTCGACTCTCTAAAGGAATGAGAATAAGAAAAATTGATCCCATTTAAACGACTTTGAATTTCCTCCCAAAAATCTTCCATATACCAAAGATCACATTTTTTAATCTTTAGTCAGTGAATAACAAGTGAAGAATCAAGCTCTATTTCCACATTTGTAAAACCCAACCTATAAATGTTCCAAAGACAATGCAATAATCCCAATAATTCCGCATAGTTATTCGAATGATGGCCTAGAGTGATTGCAAACCCGCTTATAAAATCACCCTTAGAGTTTCTTATAATTCATCCGGCCCCTGCAGTACCAGGATTCCCTAACGAACACCCATCAATATTGAGCTTCACCCATGCCTCCTTAGGAGGAAATACACTTCACAGTAGATGCAACTCGCTCTCGTGTTAAAGGATAAGGCAAATTGAGACAACGTAAAATATCTTCATCTCTTCGGGTGAGACCTTTAACTGCCTTTAGTTTCAAAGCTTCCCAAGAGATCCAAAACCTGATGGAGCACCAAACCGACTGGACTGATTCCGCCACTCCCTCCATTCTCACCTTGCACCGACGCCCCAATAATCGCCATATTAGAATCGACAGCAACAAACCAAGTAGTTGCCCACTAACAGATGAAGAACGGGCTCTTCTATGCCAACAAGCGACCCTTTCCTTCCATGGCCTACCTTCCCCCTCGGTACACCCAGGACTAAGGAACACATCCTCCACAATTCTTCTGCAAAACCACCTTTAGCAAAAACATGATTTGCATCTTCACACTCTGGAACAAGACAGCAATCACAACTTGACACTAACGGGATGCCAATCCTCCTCACACGGGCATCCGAGGGAAGGCATTCATGCATTGCTTTCCACATAGTCACTGAAATTTTCCTTGGAAGCACCGGATTTCAAACCCATTTCGCCCATGGAAAGGTATGCCCCTTAATTCTTATACAGTTCCAAGCACTCTATATTATGAAATTCCCAGCAGAATTCGGCAACTAAAGTAGCCGATCCTTCCCAGTTTTTACACTACCCAGCTGCTCGATCAATTCCTCTGTTTTGTCCTACCCCACTAGACGTGTAAAAAGCTCAACATTCCATCCCATTCCAGACTTGCAATCTGCCAACATAAGGCCTTGCAACTCCGTCACTTGCTGTTGGTAACAAATTGGCTCAGTGCCCACCGATCATGCCAAAAGGAAACCACTCCATCTTTCACTAGCCATTTCAAATTCTCATGTATAAATGGAACCTGCTTCAAAACCATTTTCCAAAACTTTGACCATTTTTGAGGATCAACCATCGTGATATGATTATTACCAATATATTTACATCGGCAAAAATTCGACCATAACAATGAACCTTGAATTAAATTCCATACAAGCTTCATATACAATGAATTTTGCACCTCGAATAAATTTCGACCGCCTAAGCCACTTTCCGAAACTGGTTTACAAATAAAATCCCAAGAGCACCATTTCCTCTTAGGCCTCCCATCAGTTGTTCCCCAAAAGAAATTACACAGCAAACTTTGAATTTTTTGAAGGACCATTAGCAGAGTCTGTAAAATAGATAGATAATGCACAGGAATACTTTGCAAAACATGTTTGATTAAGAGAAGCCTAGCTCCACTAGATAAGAGTCTTTACTTCCACCCTTCCAAACGACCTCGGATTTTATCAACCAAGTCCTGAAAGTGAGCACTCAATAGACGACCAGATATAATCGACACACCTAAATATTGAAACAGAAACCTCCCTTCCATGAACCCCGTAACCTGAAGCAACGTCCGCCTACGGGCTGGAGAGATATGCTTAGATAAAAAAAATGGAGGATTTCCTTTTATTCACCACTTGGCCAGACCACTCTTCATAAACTTTCAATATGTGCATAATAAACTTTCATCAGCTAAAAGAAGATGGAAAACAATAGGAGAACCTCTGNCCCCCTCGGTACACCCAGGACTAAGGAACACATCCTCCACAATTCTTCTGCAAAACCACCTTTAGCAAAAACATGATTTGCATCTTCACACTCTGGAACAAGACAGCAATCACAACTTGACACTAACGGGATGCCAATCCTCCTCACACGGGCATCCGAGGGAAGGCATTCATGCATTGCTTTCCACATAGTCACTGAAATTTTCCTTGGAAGCACCGGATTTCAAACCCATTTCGCCCATGGAAAGGTATGCCCCTTAATTCTTATACAGTTCCAAGCACTCTATATTATGAAATTCCCAGCAGAATTCGGCAACTAAAGTAGCCGATCCTTCCCAGTTTTTACACTACCCAGCTGCTCGATCAATTCCTCTGTTTTGTCCTACCCCACTAGACGTGTAAAAAGCTCAACATTCCATCCCATTCCAGACTTGCAATCTGCCAACGTAAGGCCTTGCAACTCCGTCACTTGCTGTTGGTAACAAATTGGCTCAGTGCCCACCGATCATGCCAAAAGGAAACCACTCCATCTTTCACTAGCCATTTCAAATTCTCATGTATAAATGGAACCTGCTTCAAAACCATTTTCCAAAACTTTGACCATTTTTGAGGATCAACCATCGTGATATGATTATTACCAATATATTTACATCGGCAAAAATTCGACCATAACAATGAACCTTGAATTAAATTCCATACAAGCTTCATATACAATGAATTTTGCACCTCGAATAAATTTCGACCGCCTAAGCCACTTTCCGAAACTGGTTTACAAATAAAATCCCAAGAGCACCATTTCCTCTTAGGCCTCCCATCAGTTGTTCCCCAAAAGAAATTACACAGCAAACTTTGAATTTTTTGAAGGACCATTAGCAGAGTCTGTAAAATAGATAGATAATGCACAGGAATACTTTGCAAAACATGTTTGATTAAGAGAAGCCTAGCTCCACTAGATAAGAGTCTTTACTTCCACCCTTCCAAACGACCTCGGATTTTATCAACCAAGTCCTGAAAGTGAGCACTCAATAGACGACCAGATATAATCGACACACCTAAATATTGAAACAGAAACCTCCCTTCCATGAACCCCGTAACCTGAAGCAACGTCCGCCTACGGGCTGGAGAGATATGCTTAGATAAAAAAAATGGAGGATTTCCTTTTATTCACCACTTGGCCAGACCACTCTTCATAAACTTTCAATATGTGCATAATAAACTTTCATCAGCTAAAAGAAGATGGAAAACAATAGGAGAACCTCTGGGGTGATAAAAAGGAATAATTTTGCCCACCTCCACCTGCTTTTTAATCATTCCAGTAAAAATCTCCTCTACTAAAATGAACAAATAAGGCGAAAGAGGGTCTCCTTGTCTTAAACCCCGCCCTTCTTTGAAAAAACCCTTTGGTATACCATTTATGACCACAGAATACCAGAGCGTAGTGATGCAATGTCGAATAAGGGAGCAAAAACATTCTTAGAAGCCAAATAAGCACAAAACATTCAGAAGAAATTCCCAATCAATAGTATCATACGCCTTTGCCGTGTCAATCTTAATCACAACATTCCCACCATGCGTTGGCTTATTAATAGAATGAGTCATTTCTTGTGTCAAACTAATGTTCTCAAAAATACTCCGGCCGGGAATGAAAGCTCCTTGTTTGGGAGATATCAGTTTTGCTAACAACGGGGCAAGTGACTTAACCAAAATCTTGGAACACAATTTATAAAATAACGAGCATAAGCTTATTGGCCTAAACTTATGAAAGTTTGATGCATTTGTCACTTTTGGAATAAGAACCAAAAAAGAGGCCGTATAAAACTGGGGAAAAACCATACCTCTAAAGAACTCAGCCACAACGTCAACTACATTGGAACCAACACTATGCCAACAAGATCGGTAGAAACCCGAGCCAAACCCATCCAAGCCTGGACTACTATCAATCGAGACAGACATCACAGCCTCATAGACTTCCTGCAACGTTGGAATCTAACATAGTTCCTCATTGTCAACTTGTTGAATTACCTCTTCAACTAGACCCTCCAAATTCGACGCTACATGAGGGTCACCTGCTTCCAAGAATGTTTGAAAATGTCGAACTGCCCCAGTATGAATCAGTTCCGGAGAAGTAAGAACAGAGCCATCTTCAAGTCGCATTACCTTGACTTCTTGGTGATGACGACGACTCACAGCACGGAAAAATTTAGCATTTGCTTCCCCTCTTTGAATCCAAGATTGTTTTGCTTGTTGAGCTAGTCTTTGCTCTTCGCGATCCATCCAAATAGAAAGCTCAACCTGAGAAACAACCAGTTCAGTCTCCACCTCCTCAGAATAAGCATCTTGCAAACTCTCCTCTAAGCCCCTTATCTGGTCCTCAAGATCCACAATGTGCTTATCAGTTCTTCCAAACACCTGCTTGTTCCAAAGACGCAAAGCAGCCTTCACATGTTTAAGCTTCATCACTAAAGATTCCAGCTTCGATCCCCTTCCCTCTTCTCCATGCCAAGCCTGAGAGACACAACTCAAAAAGAGATCATGAGAAACCCACATCTGCTGAAACTTAAAGGGAAGGAACCCATACGGCTGCAACTTTACTTCCAAAACAACCTGCATCGGTGCATGATCCGAAGAGGTCCTGTGAAGGTATTTCATATGCACATCAGGGAATGTATCAAAAGCTTTAGCATTAAGGAAAACATGATCCAAACGTGCCTAGCTCCTAGATAAACCAGGATGACCATTGCACCATGAAAGAGATTGACTAGAGAACCTCATTTCCAACAAACCGCAAGCATCCACCCAGCCATTAAAATCATCTATGGCCGACGTAAGTCGCGGCCTACCCCATCTCCTCTCATGATCATTTCTAATAATATTAAAGTCACCTAATATAAGCCAAGGCAAGTTCTGGGGATTTAAATCTAGCAACACACTCCATAGTCTCCTACGTTCCATGTAATAACATTTTGCATAAACAAAGGTCAGAAGGATTTCGCGCACGTTATGTTTAACTCGGACTGCTAAATATTGATCACCATACAATCCACATCTTACCTCCAACACTAGCATTCGAGTCGCAATAATCATAATTCAACCTATCTCACCATAGCAATAGCTTAGAATGATCCCTACATGGGTTCTAAAATTACTAAGACTTTTGGATGAGGCGTTGAAACTAACTTTTTCAGAAGTCGAGCTGAGGTCCCAACACCCCGAGTGTTCCATAAACAATAAGCCAGCATTATAAGTTTAGCCGAGAGGGCTTGCTTTTAGCCTTTACAGATTCCCTTAGCTTAGAGCTTTTAGCCTTCACAGTAATGCCCTGGTGAATATCAGAGTTCGAGAATACCTCCTTCTCCTTAGCCAAGTGCTCTACAACCCCCTCATATTCAATATCCGAACATGAATGAACCTCAACAGCGTCTTCCTTTCCAGAATCCATATTGACATAACTTGGGACCTCTATCTCCCTCACAAGTAACTCAGCCACTGTACCATAATTTTTAATCACCTCAGCATCCAGTGCTTCCTCATTACCGACATATCCAACCCTGTACCTTCATCTGGATGACTAACGATCTCACCGATGACACGACCATTAATATGAAGAGTCGCACATTGATCCTCCACCAGCTTCATCTCCATTGTCTCATCAACGCTTACAGGTACAAGGCCTGCCACCACCCCATCATCTAGTGCTCCTTCCAAAGACTCCCCTATAACCCAACCCTTTACTTGATCAGCCACAACCTCATTTTCCCGAACAGGTTCCGGAACGAAAGAAATCACTATCCTTGCACTGTCATCAACCATATTATTTTTATCCTTCAGAGCCTTGAGTCGTTCCTCATCAATCCCATCATCCAGATTATCCTGATCCTTCGGAGCCTTAATTCGATCCTCATCATTCCCATCTTTTCCAAGCAGTTCACTAGAGTCTTTCAACTGGCTAGTCTTTCATGCCTGAAACTCCACAACAGGTTACTCTCCAACTTTTCCTTTACTCACCCAAACCCAATCCGTCTTGACAGTTTCCTTCCTTGCTTTCCGATCATTCACCTTAGATTTATCCACCCATTTGCACTTCCTTGCATTATGCCCTTACACATGGCAATGCAAGCAGTACGCTAGCAAGGTTTCAAATTCAATAACTTGATATAAACTCTGAGGATTCTAAGGAGTGCCAATACATAAAGCGCGCAAAGGCTCGATAGAAACATCTATTTCAACACATACTCGTGCACCATCTGTGCATGTTACACACCTTGTAAGGTTGTCTCTTTTCAAAAATCTTCCAATCGGGGGAGTTATACTCCTCAAGAAAGATTTATGATAAAAGTTCGGGGGTAACCTCGGTAGCGAGATCCATACGGGAACACAAACTAGTTCCTTATCCTCTTCAAAGTCAGAAGTCCAATGAAAAGCTCTATACTAGATCCCATTGATCTCACAAGACTCACGTGCAAAAGCCTTCACAAAATCCTCTTCCGATGTTAACCTAATAAAAACATTACGAGGCCTTTGCATGGAAGAAACCACCAGCTATTTCAGCAATCCCCATTGTGAACGAATAAAGGAACGGATTGAATCTACTGACGGTCTTTGACGAAGAAATTTCAAGACCAAGGAGTATTGGAATGGCATAGCAAACCTATCAATCTCATCCTTAGAGAAAACCACGCAAACCCCCCTTCCATAATTTTATGAGAACGAAACGGAACAGCAACTTCTGGGAGTGGTTGAGGAGAGTCCAAGACCATATTAGCAAAGGAGTGAGAACGTAACGGTGGCCCTAAAGTGGCCTGAAGGCCATCAGAGGCAGCCATGCAAACCTTAAAATGCCCACAAGCAAACAGCCAGAGAGAAAAATCCTAACGGCACTAGGTCAAGGGTTAAAGAGATGAGCTCTTCTTATCATTCTTTACATACACTCGAAAATCTAAATGATCATGTTCATGGCCGATTCTTTCACTACTTATATGTACGCTACATGCAAATACCATTATCTCAAACTTAATTTGTATACAAGCCTATAAATTGCACAATGCAAGGATTGTAATTTATGTTGAATTTTATAACTCTAAATAGTTTATTTTATACATACTCTCTTTCACAATTATTAAAAAACTAAATATCAAATATATATAAAATAGAACATGAATATATAAAAGAGATAACTTTACCAATAAATATTTCATAGTCAATTTATAATATTAAAAATGTAATATATATATATGATTGTTTAATTTAAAACAATGTAAAATAGATTATATTAGTATGATACAGAGAAAACATATGCTCCACCTTACCAATTTCACAACACTTTAGTTTTTAAAGAAAAGTTGGAAAGAAGTCCCAAAAAAAAAAATCCTACGCAACTGGAAATTTAAAGATCCAGTTTCTAGAAACAAAACTCTGAATAAAATCATAACAACCCAAAATTAATCCGAAAGGAAAATCATTAAAAATAAGAAGGAAATAAAGGAAGCATTTACCTAATCGTGGCCGAAACCGGCTCCATAACTGCATGAAAATGGTATTGTGTTAAGCACCTTGTACTCTGATTTAATGAGAACGACGTCATCTCTCTTAGACACTTAAGTCACTTTTAGTTCCACGAACTACTTCACTTACACACACTTCGATTCACTTCCACACACTTCGACACTCTTCCAGACTTCCACAGACCCCTTAACACGGCTTCTTCCCCCATTTGTTAGGGCTTCTTGACGCCAGCATCATGACATATTGCCTCTTACCGTAGAAAAAAATGAGTACTCCCACATCGAATGTTTCTCATTGTCATGGATTTCTCAATGTATGCATTATCTTTATATTTTGCATATCTTTGTACGCATAAGATAATAGAACATATATCTCTTTGATAAGATCTGCAACTTGCAAATACTCGATTCAATTCTCTTTGTGAATTCTAAAATTGCACAGAGTCGGTCCATGGAGTCTGCACCCTTGAAACAGCTGCACGTAGAGGGAACCAACCATGGATGAAAAAGAACTGAATGTCCCTGTTTTAGCCCCACAAAAACAGAGCACTGTAGCAACAAAGCACAATGGACCATAGCTCCTCATGGTGACGCCCTCACGGCCTTCCCTCAGCCATAGATGATGCCAAACCCAAGTTGTGCCCAACCACCCTCGCCCAACACCAAACCGGTGCACTTGAAATTTCCAAGCATGGCAATGCCCTAAAAAACTTGCTCTCTCTCCCTCTCTCTCTCTCTCTCTCACACACACACATTTTCATATCCTGCCGCATTGGGCAGCCTCCATTGGTCACCCACGCCAAAGAAACGGCAAAAGAAGTCACCAATGAAGTTGCTGGAGAAGTGGACGGAGAGGGAGACTTCATTGGTGGCGTCGACGTCGTTGGCTTTAGCGAAGAAGCAGGCGCATTATCTTTTTGTTCCACACCAAAGCTTGAGACAAAGAACAAACATATAAAGTACAAGAAGCCTAAGCATCTTCGGAAATCAAAGCATGAAGATTATCGATCCATGTGCTTCCATGTTGTGTTTACATATGATTTTCTTGCAATGAATATGCAAAGGTTTCTAAGAGTAAGTTACATCATTCCCTGTTCCATTCATGGAGATTCCCATAAAAGTGAATGCAACATGTTCTGTTTGGATTGCATGGGAAATGCTCTATGTTCTTACTGTTTGATCAATCACAAATATCACGGCATTGTTCAAGTTTTTTTATTCTTATTTTTGTTTCTCTGATTCTTGTTATACAAATAATGTGTTTGAACAAAGACCAAGTTAAGAGTTGAAGCCTTTGGACTCACTGCTTGGAGAACGTGTTTGAACAAAGACCAAGTTGAGAGTTGAACCCTCTCGACTCACTGTTTGGCTTTTCATCTCTCTTTTCACCGCTTGACGTTTCAGATCACCTTCTCTTTTCACATGTTGATTTTCACTTGGCCCAAGTCTCTCTTTACACCCTTTCATTTCCTAATTTTATGGTATGAATGCCAAGCCAGCAATTGAAAACTTGCCCTTTATATAATTAAATAGATTTTTGACTTTTAAAAAATATTTTCACTATCCAATATTGACATAGATATTTTCCTAATAAACCCAAAATGAACTCCACATTAGTCATACTTCGATAGGGACCCTACAATCTGGCCATTCATGAATATGCATATGAACAACGTCGACCAGTAGAATTGGAACAGCAATTAGATCAATCGGACCAGGCCGATTAATCAACCGATCTAGATCACAGCCAACTTAAATAATATCCTACTAATTTAATTTTTTTCATTTTGTTGGGTTCACTGTCAATGGATCAGTTGAGAAATGCTAGTTACAAGTCTTGTGGCCACGTTTAGATTCAGAAATGAGTTGAGATGATTTTAGATTATTTAAATAAAATATTGTTAGTGTGTGGGGGATTTTCCACCTTACCTGAGGCCCAAGAGGCCCGACCAAGCCCGGCCCAAGACGGAAGGACACAGACCCAACCCTC
>QEOT01006261.1:36658-50534 GCA_003123785.1 Pterocarya stenoptera
CTCAATGGATCAGTTGAGAAATGCTAGTTACAAGTCTTGTGGCCACGTTTAGATTCAGAAATGAGTTGAGATGATTTTAGATTATTTAAATAAAATATTGTTAGTGTGTGGGGGATTTTCCACCTTACCTGAGGCCCAAGAGGCCCGACCAAGCCCGGCCCAAGACGGAAGGACACAGACCCAACCCTCTAAGAGGATCCCCTGTACACGACCTGCGAAGGTGGATGGTGAAGCAAAAGATGGGACTTGTCGAGACTCGTTGGTCTGAGGTTCCTCAGATAATGTCCAGTCATCAAGTGTCCGCCCACTTAGCAGGCGCAATATGTGGAGGATCGTTGATCTGCTAACAGAGAAAGCATGGTAGGGAGCAGACCAAGGGGAGAAGGTTGGAGAACTACGCCGCATTTAATGGCTTTGTCGCCCGAGCGAGACACCACATTAATGGAACCATCGCAGGACCATGCCATATTTAAAGATTTTGACAAAATGAACAGTACGAGGACTCCAGATCTCATACCAACAGGCTTAATCTACTCTCGAAACTTCTAGTATAAATAGTTGATCCTAGGTACAAAAATACTCTCTCTGATTTTTTAAGTTTCCTTATTTATTTACTACACTCCAAAACACATTATTGACTTTGGTATCGGAGGCTCCCCAGCCCCTAGGACGCCCTCTCAAAGCCGCATACATTCATTTCTTTGCAGGGCCCATTGTGAAGACTTGAGTTGTTGGAATCTGGCCCAACAGTGTATGAAACATAACATTAATAGTGGCGCCATCTGTGAGATCGTAATAGATCTTGCATGTCATTCTCATGCAGGTGACAACCTATTTTGAACAACTTAGAAGAAACGCGTGGGATGCCATGGAAGCAAGGTTGAATGCCATGGAAAAGTGGGTGACAAAACTAACTTGTGAGGAGGAAACACTCTGCATGCAAGGAGAATGCAGGACTTAAGAATCTCTGAAATGACCAGGAAGGAGGGGAGAACAGTGACACTGAACAAGTGGGGTCCTGAAATATGCAAGCGGAACCCAAGAAGGAAGAGGAGCAAAAATACATGCAGGACGAGCTCTGCAGCCTTAAGGGAAAATACGATGAGATAGCGCGAAAGGTGGGTACGTAGTCAACGGTGGACCAGCTGCTCATAAGCACAGGCCTACCATATACTGAAGAAGTAATGGCATTCCCTTCGCCACCGAAGTTCATAATCCCCGTCATGGAGTTGTATGTGGGGAACAGGGACCCTCTTGAGCACCTAGAAAGCTTTAGGGCTCACATGACGCCACATGGCTTGTCTGGAGAAATTGCTTTTAGGGCGTTCCCGCTGACCCTGAAGAGGCTTGCGTGTGCAAGGTTTGGGTCACTCGCACCTAAGTTGATGGACAACTTCGGCGAGTTAGCCAGGTTATTCTTAACCCAATTCATGTCCAGTCGAAGGAGGCGGCACCTGGCTACATACCTCCTCACTATCAAACAAACGGAGGATGAGAGCCTGAAATCCTACCTATTCAGGTTCAACAAGGAGTGCATGACCGCAGATGACCAAGACAAAAAGATAACCTTTGCAGCACTACTTGGATGTGTCTGGCCACGTTCTCAGTTTATGGCGGAACTGGCCAGACGAACCCCCGCAACACTGCTGGAATTCATAGACTAGGCCAACAGCTTCATTAATGCAGAAGACAGCCTCCAAGCTTTAACCAAACAGCGAAGGAATAAGATAGAGCTTACGGAAAGAAAAGGAAAAGCCCCAGCCCAGGCCAAGCCCCAAGAGAAAGAGGAAAGGGACTCCCAGGAGAATAAATGAGAGGAAATACCGGCGAAGGGACCAGAGCTGCGACTGGGGAGAAGTCATTCAAGGGGAGGACGACTGGGGAGCAAGCACCGATACTATACATACAATCAGTCCACCTCACACAACACCAAAGATTACCGCTCCCCAGAAGGAAGGAATGAATGAATATTTGGAGCAACAAAGGCGCCACCACTCCCAGGTCAAGAGACGAGTGCAAGATCCAAGGAGATGATCGAGGGAAAGGAACTGAGATCGGGATCACCGGTGCCGCAAGAGAACAACTCCCTAAGGCTAGAGATAGTGAGGCATCGCTAGATCCCCTCTGGTCACCACTAAGGCAGTAACCCCCTCTTAGGGAGATTTGAGCCATAACATGAGGGTTCGCGTGCAGGGGCCTCACCTTATCAGGACAGAAGGCACATGTCAAGCGGGTCCGATACCATGAGGTGTTCTCGGCCGAGTATCACCCCGCCAAGCAACGGAGAGGCAACCCCACCCTTGTGATCTCGTTCATGAAGGCTAATGAGGAAGGGGTCCTGTACCCCCATGACGGATGGTCACCATGCTTATCACCAACTTCACCTCCCATAGAATCTTCATCGACAACAGAAGCTCCACAGACATACTGTTCTGTGAAGCTTTCGTCAAGATGGGTATCGAAACCTCCTTGATGTTGGCCGCCCCCATACCCTTGAAAGACTTCTCCAGGGGCATCGTTCGGCTGATGGAGACCATCACCTTGTCCATCTTGGTGGGAAGTACTCCGTGCATGGCTCCTGTCGTGGTCGACTTCCTGGTGGTAAAAACTTCATCAGCCTACAATGCCATCATAGGAAGACCCACCCTTAACTGCTTAAGGGCCATCATGTAGACTTACCATCTCAAAATGAAATTTTCTACTCCCCAGAGGGTAGGAGAAGTCCGAGGGGAGAAAGTGTTAACAAGGGAGTGCTATGTGCAAGAGCTAAAGCAGAAAGATGAAGTGCCTGCCTTAGACTCTGCCAAGGGGATAAAATAGACCGAGCATAGCTGGAAAAATGACGACAAGCCCCCATCGGTGATCCTCCTTGCCTAGTTTCTCGAGGCAAAGGGATGGCACAAGGCTATGAAGAAAAAGGCGGATAACTACTTGCCTAGAGCAAGAGCCCAGTCCTTCTAAATTTTGTAATGACTCTACACTGAACTTGTATATTTCTTCTTACTCAATAATACAACTTTTCAGGACAATTTGGAACATCGGCGCTATGTTCTTACCTTACAAGTAGGGCACCAACAAATAGAAACAAAGTGCAGCTAACAAGACACCCGGCGACAAGGTCACCAACGGCTTACCTCCCCAAGGGTCCATATAGGAAAAGGTAGGCCTGAATGTTGCCTTGTCCCTCCAACAAAGGCGAGCTGGTCAGCCAATTGCTGCCCGAAAATAAAACTTACTTTCTTTGCGGATGTCAATAGGCGGGTGTGGGTTCAGTAACAAACTACCCAAAAACTTATCTCCCCGAGGGATGCCATAGGGAAAGGTCAGCCAAGGGTGACCTTATCCCTCCTGCAGAGGAGAGTAGGACTGGCACACGATCCTCCTGAATACATTACCCCGACCTCGATTGCAAAAAAGAATGGAATCAGTGACAGCCTGACCCCAACACCGACTTTTCCTTTGATATCCACGAGTGAGAGCGAGTTTAATAAGAGACTGCCCGAAGACTTACCTCCTCACGAGATGCTATAAGGAAAGGTTGGCCCAAGGGTAGCCTTATCCCCAGAGGAGAGTGGGATTGGCAAACAACCCTCCTGAATAAATTACTCCAACTCCTATCATGGCAAAAAGCGGTCAACTGTCGCCCGAACTTACCTCCCTACAAGGGCATATACGGAAAGGGAGGCATTAAGGTTACCTTATCCCTCCCATGATGGAGTGTGGGATAGTTCTCAACTACCCAACGTCAGAAATTTTACCTTCTTCGTAAGTGTCAACGGGCGAGAGCGGGTACAGTAATAAATTGCCAGAAAACTTACCTCCCCACAGGACACTATAGGAAAAGTTCGGCCCAAGGGTGACCTTATCCCTCCTGTGAAGGAGAGTGAGACTAGCACACAACCCTCCTGAATGCTTACCTGACCTCCACTACGAGTGAAGAGTGAGTCTAGCTCTGGCCTGACTTAAACCATTACCCTTCCATGTGATGTCAACGAGCAGGAGCGGGTCCAATAACGAACTGCTTGAACAACCTACCTCCTAGCAGGATGCTGTAGGGAAATTTCGGCCCAAGGTAGCCTTATCCCTCCAATAGAGCAGAGTGAGACCAGTACACGGACCTCCAGAATAAATTATCCCGACTCCTATCACAGTGAAGGAGCGGACTTCTCCACTGGTAGCCCGAAGAAGTTACTTCCTTGGGGAAGCAAAATGGGCAGGCTAGCTTGAGGTAGCCCCACCCCTCCCCAATGGAACGTGGGTTTGAGTCTTACGACTACTTTAAGAAAGGAAGCTCTAGGAAAAAGAAGCAAAGTACCGAGAAAAGAAGTCACACAAAGCATCAGCAAGCAAAGAACATAAAGAGAAGGTACAGCCGGATACACATATTTGCTTTATTACTTAATGCAAGGTTACAAAAAAAAAGAAGAGAGTACCGAGAAATGCGAGAAGAAATACAGCAAGGAAAGCACGGAAACAACATAAAAAGGAAAATATGGAAGCGGTACAGTAAGCAAGGCGCAGAAAAAATACTATGCGAAAAACTGGAAACAATATGCGGGAAGTACACAATCGAGCACACCAAATCATTTTATTAACATTACCACAATACGAAAGGCAAGTTAGTTCATGAAGTCAAATTACAAGGAAAAAGTTACATCTCAAGGCCGAATGAAACCACTGAACTACAAAGAAAAATTCACACCGGGAAGCTTGTGCATTCCAATGAACCGCCTGTAATGCCATCTATTCCACGCATACATGTGTGAGAGAAAAGTCCTTGGAAACGTTCGAGACTGCAAACCTTTCCGAGATCGACTCAACGATCATGAGCAACGACTACATAACTACAGAACCGATGGAGTCAACCCTATAGGTGCAACCTAGATGAAAAATCTCCACCATTACGACATGTCGATAACGCTAGAGAAAGGCAGCGGACCACTAAAGATACGTTAAATTGTATGGTCGCATGGGACCCAAAGAGGAGAAGTGTTATGGTGGAAAGGTGCTCTCGAGTGCAAGGAAACCAGACAGTAAACCGCAGTAGCCTATGTGGTGAACGACGGCAAAGACAGCGCCAAGAACCAGAACATCTCGGGGCCAACTTCCACAAAGGATTTTGATCAAATCAAAGAGATTCTGGTATCAAGAGAAACAAAATTGAAGAGGGAGGCGGCCACCACAATGACCAAGCCATTCACCACTAAAACAAAAGCACTTCTCCACAGCAAACAACTAGGCAGCGAGTTCGGTCGCAAAGAAACTTTTGAAGCATAGCATCGCAAGCAAAAGGGCAAGAACAAGGAACCACAATAAGCAAAAGGGCAAGAACGAGAACGAAGGGTCTGAAACTACAGACAAAAATGGGTGGCTCCACCCTCTGATACAAGCACCACCATAACTGGCAGCGGCCTAACAACCCTAAGAGGATTTGTCGTCCACTAAGATGAGAAGAATACATCAGAGCAAGGGGGAACAGGAAAACAATGCAAAAGAAATCGAAAGAAAGAAGAGCAGAAGAGATTGCGATAGAAAATCTAAGTGGGAAAAAGGTCCTTATACAGGCAAGGTGGGTACTTGACCTGCTCAATCACCATAACTCCACTAATCACCACTGAGTGCCACGTATCCCCTCTCCAAAGAACCAAAATCGCTCGATTATCGCAACCGTCATAGTACATATATATTGATGTGACAAGCGGGGTTAATGCCAGTAAAGAATGGAGCCATAACGCGAAAACTAAAGGTATGCCAATTAATGAGGAAACGTAACTAGCGTTGTATCGCCATGTACGTAAATATTAAAAAAATATATATTAACGGGGTAACCACACTATGAAGGACTTGCTCCTATCTAAGTGCTGCCCGACCTGGGAATAATGAACAACCAACAAGGCAGACCATCCAAAAGTCGACCTAACAACTGGTGTCAGCCACAGTAGTTGAATACTCTAGTTTGTTCCCTTAAAACTTGTCTGAATTCTATTTCACTAACGCAACTATCTTCTTTAGTTAGAAAATCAATTGGTGTCAATCGATAGAGTCAACTCCACTAAGTGAGAACCCCAGCAACAACTTCCCCCCCCCCACCCCCGCGGTAAGACTAAAGGGGATGGCAGGCCTAGAAGGTTGCCTTGTCCCACTTGCGGAAGAATGCAGATAGGCCCTTGGACACATGAAAAGTGAAACGTCCACTAGTGGAATATCCCCCAGCAATGTCGAGGGTGCCAGCGGAATAGGCCTAGAGAAAAATGAAGGAACAACCGACACGGCCACCAGAGTAACAACCAGAACAATAACAGTGTTCTAGGGGCTACTATCCGCAGAGGAAAAAACAAGCTCAGCTTGACCAGCTAACAAGCTCATCTTGACCCACTATCAGGGTAGGCAAGGCACTGCGGACAGGGACAAAGGGGAAAAGAAACAAAGGCAACTGCATAACAAGCAAAAATATGTGCATTAACTAATATGTCTATATGTACAAATCGTCGAACGACAAAATACAAATACATGTTCAAAAAATGAAAAGAATAGGGGGAGGGTACAAAAGGCCCATAAAGATCCTATATTTCAGCGCTAGGAGCCATGTCCTTAACAGCAGCAGAAGCAGGATCGCCTGACTCGATGGCCACAGGAATAAGGTCGGCTGGATCCTCTGACGCACACAAGGGTATGAAAGCAGTGTGCATCTCATTTCTCCCTAGATCGTGGTTGGATTCAAAGGATTCCTCGCTAGTGGGGATGTCGCCAGGCGCAAGTCGCTGGAGGTACTTGGCAAAAGATCTTGAACGTAGCTCCGGGCTTTGAAAAAGTAATGACCGCATTGATTTGCGGCCCTCATTAATCCCTTGCCCCCATGCTTTATCGCTAAGAGTCAAGAACCACCTTAGCTGCTTGTGTAAGGAAAGGTTGGCATCCCAGAGTCTCGTGCATAGCTACTCTAACTGGTCAACCTCTCCTTGCAACTGCTGTTTCTCCACCTATTCTCGAGAGAGGTCGGCCTGGAGACTTTGATTGATATGTTCCAGACAGGTCTTCTTCTCCTCCCCTACTTTTGCTTGTTCTTCCAAAGACGACGCTCCGACATTTTCAACCTCTTGCACTCATTCGACAAGTCCTGCCTCAGCTCCTCAAGTTCAGATCTCAGCCGTTCATTCTCTTCCCTATTGACATGAGCACGATCCAAACTCTCCAGAGCAGCCGCCTCCTGATCATTCATAATAAAGTTCGCGAGCTGAGAAGTGCGCTGATAATTCAAAAGCAATATTAAGAAGGAAGGAGGAACGGAGGTAAGAAAAAGGCGGGAAAGGAGCAGTCAAACCTCACGGAAGAAAGACAATAGGCATTCGACTACCCACTCGATAGCATCACCTCGACTCCCTTCCACGGCCAATTGAGATAAGAAAGGGAGGGCCTTCTCAAGATCAGAAAATTCGAGAAGCTCCTCGGGAACCTCGGAACAAGCAATCGAGTCCTCACTTAAGCGCCCCATGAGGTGGTCAATGGTAGCATCTGGAAAAGAGTCGTCATCTGTGAGAGGCATCGCATGAGTAGACGGGTCAACAACTGGGACCCTCAGACCTTCGTTGACCTAGACCAAAGAATTTGCAATAGAACACGTCGGACTCCCAAGAATCTCAACAATGGGAGGGGACTAACCTCATATGCAACCTTCTGCATCCACATGGTGGCCAGAGGAAGTTCCCCCTCTCTCGCTGGCCTCCTCACAAGAGACATCCTCACCGGCTAAGCAAGATGAAGAGGGGGGAGAGATCCAAGAAGTAAAATGCTACCCCTCTCGGAGAGGGGAAGATGTAAAAATATTCTTGAGGAGATTGCCCATGTCAACCTCAACTCCGGGCACCTTGCCAATCATCGTGGGAGGGGGAACCGCTGGGAGACTGTCCGCCTGTCTGACCGCTGCAACCAGTGTAGAGGCCACCTCGGTAATTAGATGACTAGCTTCCAAAGCAACCGCTTCTCACTCCAAAGGGGTCCTGAACCCTAAGAAGAGGTCTGTCCTAGACAGAGACCGCTTCCCAACAAGATTTCTTCCTTTTATCTGGGATAAGGAGGTCCTAATGAGTGCTTTCAGAGCAAAGCAACCTGTGGCCTCACAACCAACGGCCTATCACTAGAAGAAAAGTGCCCCAAGGGAGGCAAGGAACTTTCAAGACTTTCTTCAAAAAAAAGAACCTCGGAACGAACGTTGTTAGGGTGTTTCTGCACCCACTCTCGCACGATCGCGAGGCGCGTTGATTCGTAAGGAGTGGCTATCGGACACACAACCTTATCCTCTGGAACCGTTCCCTAATCTGTCTAAATGGGGAACTCTCGGCAGCCCACTTGGCCCACCAGGAACTCCCAACCGCGGCCCGTGATAAAGAAAAACTTAGGAGACCAGTCTTTTACCTTGCGATACCGCTGCTCCAAGGTAACTAAGGTGTGGGATGCATTGAAGCTGCACACATTCCCTTTTAAGTGAAGCACCCTGTGCGTAAGAAGAAACTCGTGGCCAGAAAGGTCAGCATTGTCCAGGTAGGATTCCAACAAAGCCCGCTGCCAGATAATGCTGCAGTAAATCAATAACATCCAGGCATTTAGATGCAGTTGTGAAGGAGCCAACCCCAGGCAGTCCAAAAGTTCATGGATGGGTGAAGAAAATCTCAAGCCACACGAAAACATTGAAGGATATAGGCTACTTTGCTGGAGTGGCCCTCTAAGCCAACAACACCCTCATCCGAGCTCGAAACTTCAAAGGCAACGGATCCTTGCACTCGATATGTGGAGGCCAAGGAGGCCAATATGGATTTATCGATAAACGAGTGCCACCCATTGCCCAAAAACCCTGGACCAACGTCGGCAGAAACACTAGATTGAACGGATTTTTCAGGGGCCATCACTACCGAAGTGCAAAGAAATGGAGAAACTGAATGGAAAGAAAGAGAATCAAAATGACAAGAATTGAGGAAAAATCGCAAAGTAATGAAGGCAAGCTAGGGCCCACTCCATTTTATAAAAGAAGGCAACGGGCAGGCTTCCATAAGTCTTCATAACCAGGGTATGTGTTGCTTCAATTTTTGAAAATGCGGTTCACAAAACGACATAACACGAAGAGCCACTTGACACCTCTTCATTATTAAGTTTGAAAAGATGTGATGAGAAGATGAGCCTATCATGAGGAGAAGCGGCCGGCTTGCAAAAGCTTCATGAATAGTTGAAAATTGAAAAATAGTTCCCAGCCTCGGGAGAAAGGTGGGGCAATTCATGATAAAAATTTCCACCGTACTTGCCCGGTGAGAATTGGCAAGATAACTGTGTGAGGGATTTCCCCCTACCCAAGGCCCAAGTGTCCCAACCAAGCCCGGCCCAAGATGGAAAGACACTGACCATTCGGGACTCATCGGGTCTCGTTGGTCTGAGGTTCCTCAGATAATGTCCAGTCATCAAGTGCCCGCCCACTTAGCAAGTGCAACATGTGGGGGATCATTAATTTACTGACAGAGAAAGCATGGTAGGACCAAGGGGAAGAGCAGACCAACCACATTTAATGGCTCTACAGCCCGGGCAGCACACCACACTAATGGAACTGTCGTAGGGCCACGCCACATTGAAGGATTTTAACAAAATGAACAGTACGATGACTCTAGATCTCATTGCAACAAGCTTGATCTACTTACCGAACTTCTAGTATAAATAGTTGATCTCAGGTACGACGATACTCTCTGTGGTTTTTTAAGTTTCCTTACTTCTTTACTACACTCCAAAAAATATTTATTGACTTTGGCATCAGAGGCTCCCCAGACCCTAGGTCGCCCTCTCAAAGCTACATACATTCCCTCTTTACAGGGCTCGTTGTGAAGACCTGAGTTGTTGGAGCTTGGCCCAAGGGTATGTGAAACACGATATCAACAATTAAAATATTAGTTTTTAATATTATTATTGTTTTAAAATTTGAAAATATTGAATTGTTTATTATATTTTGTGTGAAAAATTGATAAAATTGTAATGATAAGTTGAGATGAGTTTCCTATTCAAACTGAGGCTAGGTCTCTTTAAAGAAGTGGATTCAACTAAAACAATTAATTTTTCTAACACTTTTTCAAGGTGGGGTACACTTTTTTACAAAGGTTTGTATAAAACTTGTATGTTTGGAGTTTGTACAAATCATTTCTGATCTTTATAATATTTGTAATTTTAGCTTTGAATTATTTCCACAATGATCAAGAACAAATTAGTATGCTATATATCTATATATAGGGGTCTTGTTTGATAACAATGGCAATCTTTCTATTGCTTTTGTGACACAGATATCTAATTCCTTTATTTGTTATGTGTGAATGTAAGCTGGTTGAAGCTTTCTTTTCCAAAATACTGTGAGAAATATTTTCAAAATAATATATATTATATTTATTATTATTCGGGATAAAACAAAACCAGTGAATCAACAAACCAGACTAGACCGATCGGTGGGTTGGTCTAGTACCGGGTTTAGTCCGGTCCAGTTCAATACCAGTTCCATTTTTCTCAAAATCGGCCGAAATCAGTCTGATTCCAGTTTTCTTTTTTCTAACACTAGACCAAATCAGGTTGGACCGGTTCATATATATATTTATTAATTTTTTATATTATATAAAATATTTTTTATATTATATATAATTATATATAAAATAATTTTATATTATATGATAAATTACTAATTAATATAAAATTAAATTTTAAAATCCTATATAAATATATAACTCTATATTATCACTATAGTCTATTGTATTAGTAGTTATATTAATACTATATCACTATATATTATAATATACTTTATTAATATATCGCTATATTATATATTATAATATATCACTATAGTCTAAAATAAAATTCTAATATATATTATAATATACTACAATATATTATTACTATATTATTATATACAATAATATATGTACTATATTATATATACTATATAATATACCGAAAAAAAAAAGACCGAACCGGACCAAAACCCGTAAGACCAGAAGTACTGGTTTAAAGGTGTAACCAGTGCGGTATCGATTCTTCAAATTTCAAAACCAGTATATACCAATTCGGTTCTAAAATATGTTCAAAATTGGACTGATTACACCCCTAATTCTTATTAATATTTTGGGATTTATTTTTGAAACTTATGAATTATTTTAGAAAGAGATGAATTATGGAAAGTTTATAAGCTATGAGTTATAATAAAATGGATCTATGGTACAAGTCAAAGTAGACCTTTGGTTAAGTGGTATAGAACACTTGAATTTTACAAGTGGGAAGAGTTAGAATCACCCCCATGTCAAGAAAGGGGTTTTAATGATTTAATGTTCAGTTCCTCTTTGGAACAGTCTGGGCGTTTAACAGGCCCCAATAAAGCAAGTCACGTATGAAATTCTACACTACATGTAATGAATTTGGTCTTCTCTGATAAAACTAATGGAAGTGTAAATTCCTTTTGAGAGAGTCAAGTCTCCTTGGAACTTCAATATCGTGAACTTTGGGAAGAACCCAACCGCCACCGCACGACACCATTCGTCACCGACACAACCGGCAACGCCGTCTCGCCCACCAAGTTTCATCGGCCCCACCAAGCTCTGTCTCCCCTAACAAGTTTCTTCGCCCACCAACTGGCAAGTCTTTACGCTGCCACCAAGAAAACCGACGAAGAAATCTCTCACACTTACAACCATATCTACGGGCTTTCTCCCTCACTGGCTTAAGGTTCTTCATCGTGTACTGGCCTTGGGGTGGCCCAGACATGGCATACTTCTTCTTCACAAAGGACATCTTGCACGATAAGGCCATTGACATTTACCAAACAAAGGATGAGAAGGAGGTGGCACGTGACTTCACATACATTGACAATGTCATGAAAGGCCGTTTAAGGGCGTTGGACATGGTCGAGACGAGCACTGGAAGCGATAGGAAGAAGCAGGGGTCGACACAGTTGAGGATCTAAAACCTCGAGAATACATCGCCAATGCCAGTCAAAAAGTTAGCATCCATATTGGAAGTGTTGTTGAGCACCAAGTTCAAGAAGCACGTGATCCAGATGCCAAGGAATGGAGCTCCCTACACCCATGCCAATGTGACCTTGGGCATTCAAACAAAGTGGAAGCATCAAAGTTGGGGTAACATTCATACTTTCTCTTCAAAGATTTCTTTCCTCAATTTCACAATCATTACTTCTTCTGAAAAGCAAAGAATAGAAATTCAAATTGACACATTTTTTTCAACTAAATTGGATAATTCAATATTGCACAGATATATCCAAAACATTAAGGCCTCGTTTCGTTATACAGTTCAGATGAGATAAAATGAAATATTTTGTTGAAAGTTGAATAAAATATTATTAAAATATTATTTTTATTTTGATATTTGAAAAAATTGAATTGTTTATTATATTTTGTGTTAAAGTTTGAGAAAATTGTAATGATAAGATGAGATAATTTTGTGTATATAAACCGGGCCAAAATGATTATGTGGAGTCCATTTAATCCATAAATCCTACATGGGTAATATAAAATGTAGTAAGACTGTCTCTCTATTTATAATTGAATCATCCAATTCAGTCGGACAATTGAAAAATAATATTTTTATTATCAAAATGAAATTGTTTTCTTCTATTAAAATTTCTTGGCATTTTATTCTAGGTGCATCTCACAGGTATTCCGGAGATGAAGGCCACGCCCTACATAAACTAAGAAGAGATAACAAAAAGAGACTTACTAGATACAAGCAGTTAGGGGCATTAAACTACATATCAACAATTATATAGTATTCTTTATTGAAAAAATAAATAAAATAAAATAACAATTTTGAGAGAATAAGAAGATCTTCTATCTCACAAAAAATATTTTCGTTCTAATTTGCATCGTTTTATTAAATAGATGTCTTATATTTAATACCGGTGTGCATTTTGGTATCCGAAATCGACTGCAAAAAAGACTTTTCCATGTGTATGAACCTTGGTGGCAGAAAACACGGTGGCCGTAAACCACGACCATTTTCTGACATATTATCTCGACCATGACATTGACGGTAACGACAACTCCTTAGTCAAAGCCAAGTTACGAACAGCAAGATCATCAGCATCGCACCCCGACGCCACCTCACCGAGAAAAAGTTACTGGACTGTAGTTAGAGAAATTGCCAAAACGGAAGCCGAGGCTTGGGTCCAACTCAGCTTGGAGGCAGCTGACTTGGGGGTGGTGAATCCCAATAAGAAAACAAGGATCGGGAACGAGGTGGGCTTCTGGTTGAATATTACCGGACGGCCGGCCAATTCTCTTTTATCCGATGATGATAACCCATGGATCAGAGCGGCTTATACGAAGTAGTACCAAGTGTGGGTGACCGCTTATAACAGGACAGAGAGGTGGGCTGGAGGCTTCTACGCGGATGGCAGCCGAGGAGATGATGGGTTAGCAGTATGGAGCCAGAGGTACGTAAACATTGATTTCTACTTAATTAATTTAATTTAATGGGGATTTCAAATTCTAAGAAGACAATGATCAATTGAATGCGTGCATAATGTGCAGGAATAGAAGGATTGAAAACAAAGACATTGTCTTGTGGTACACGGTAGGGTTCCATCACGTTCCATGCCAAGAAAATTTCCCTGTGATGCCAGCAGTTCATGGTGGATTTGAGCTACGACCAGCTAATTATTTCGAAAGCAACCCATTACTTTAACACTACTACTACTTCTTCATGCATGCATGACCAACCCCATTGTAACTTTTCACTTCATATTACATTACGCACGTACGATTTTAAATTCAGATTCTCATGTAACTTTCGGTGAATTATTAATTTGTATATTGCCATTTTCTTCATGTAAAATAATGCTAACAAATGTTGT
>QEOT01006261.1:59509-94813 GCA_003123785.1 Pterocarya stenoptera
GAATTCCTCTAATTTTAGAATTCCTCTAATGGTGGCTTGGAAACACTATATATATAGAATTCCTCTAATTTTATAAATTATGGTAAGGTTTGATTAATTACTTCTCTAATCTTGCATGCGTCAATAAATACACCAAAAGACCTATAATTAATTAATACCCTTGAGAGGAATTAAATCAAGTAGAATACTGAGTAATTGATAGCTAGCTATTTCTTTAGAGTACGCTCGAAAATCTAAATCATCATGTTCATGGCCGATTCTTTCACTACTTATACGTACGCATGCCGATTTATCCCAGACTTAATTTGTATATTTCCGATTTTTAAAAAATATTTTCACTATTCTCCAATATTGACAAATATATTTTTCTAATAAAAAATGTTAAATGTATTTTAAAAAATTTATTAAAAAAAAATTACTTCTCTACATGTTAATTATTAATATTTTAAAAATTATAAAATTAAAAATTAAAAAAAAATTATCAAAATAAATCTCGTAAATAAAAATATAAGCATATAAACTCTCTTTCGTTAACCCAAAATGAATATTAATTACCTCCACAGGATTATTCATACTTCGATAGGGACCCTGCAGTCTGGCGCCATTCATGAATCAGCATGCGGAAAACGTCGACCATAGAATTGCTGTCAGATCAACAGGACCAGGCTGGCCGTTTGGCCTACTTCAGAATATCTCAGCACAGTACGGTAAAATCTAATTAAAACCGGGACGATGTGTTTCGAAGTATTCTTTTATATCTTCCAATACGACAAATATTCTTTCGACTTGCTTTTTACTTTCTTTCAGAACATTTCAGCAGCGTCGGACTGCCTCCTCAGATATAACTGCACGTATCTCTGCATTGTGTCACTTATAGGTCTGTACGTAAACAATTTAAAATCATTTTTAATATTTCAATTTTAATAATCAAATATTATTTGATATTTTACAAAAAAAAATCCGTTAGAACTAGGATATGATAATTTAGAAAATGTTATTAAAAAATATATTATAAAAAATAAAAAATTAGATAGGTAATTTATAAATTATTATTACTTAAGGACTAAATATATTATAATTAAAACAACTTTATTAAAAATACTATGTAATAATTTGAAAGATCCCCATCGATTTCATCTAAAAAAAAATTAAAACCATCTCAATTCATTTTAAATCCAAACACACAACATTTTCAAAAATCAACCCATCTCAACAATCTCACTATTATGCATAATTCATCTCAATTCATATCATTTTGTTGGGTTCACCATCAATGGGTTGCTATCAATGGTTATTAGAATGCATGATTGATGATGTGGCTCAAATGATTAATATCATTGGTTAAAAGTAAAAGTTAGTTAGTTAGTTACATTCAGCCTCTTCTATAAATAGACTGATGTAAACAATTGTAATTGGATTTTAATCATTTGAGCCACATCATCAATCATGCATTCTAATAATGGTCACAATATAGTCACAAGTCCTGTTAGGCTCTTTATACAAACAAAATGAATTATATTAAAAAAAAATTAACACTTTTTTAGGATGGAGTATAGTTTTTTATAAAGATTTATGTGAAATTTTCCCGTATGAAACTTGTACAAATTATTTATGATCTTTATTATATTTGTAATTTTAGCTTTGAATTATTTCCACAATATTGATCAGTACATGAATATCAAGAACAATTAAATTAGTATGCTACATATATAAATATATATATGTGTAGTGGTCGTATTTTATAACAATGGCAATCTTTGTATTGCTTGTGTGCCACATAGATAAGTTATCACTTATATATAGTTATAATAAAATGGGTCTGTAGTACAAGTCAAAGTAGATATTTGGCTAAGTGGTGTAGAACGCTTGAATTTTGCAAGTGGGAAGAGTTCAAATCACCCCATGTCAAGAAAGGGGTTTTAATGATTTAAGGAAAATTCTTGTTGCAGTTATCTTAAGAGGTATGCATTGCAGGCCTAAAATGAATCGTTTCATTTCATGGAAGAACATAGGTTTCTCGTCGTCTACTCGAGGCCCCCCTTCTATCATCTCCATACCCTCACGCCGAAGCTTGCCCAAGCCCTTCGCGCCGTCGCCATCTCTATCGCTGTCTCCATACCCTCGCGTCGTCTTTGTCGCCGTCACTCATAGAGTATTTCATCCCATTTGAAATGTTTTTGATGAGAGATTTCTTTCTTTACGATTTTAAACATTTTTGGTGAAGGATATTGGTTTCTTTCGATGCCTTCTTCTTCATGTTATTCTTCTTTGAGCGTGAATCTTGTGATAGTTTTACTTATTTGTAAATTTGTACACTGATCTTTACTTGTTTGTAAAAAATATTTTCAGAAACATTTGTGCACTCTACGTGTTTGTTCAAATTTGTGAATGGGTTCCATATGGTAATTTATACTTGAATGGTTTTGAGGTACTTTAAACTTCACCTGAATATTCAGTATAAGATCATTTTGAAACATGAAGGGAAGTTATACAGTTGAATATGGTTGGTTTTTATTTGTTTAGTGCAGCAAGATGAATGTCTGCCACTACCCAAGTTTCAAAGTTCTTAGAATCTGATTTATTGATCACTGAAAGTTGAATATATAGTTCAATTTATCACTAGATGTCTGCTGCAGCAATTTTGCTTCACAAGCTAAATGCATGTCTTGAAACTTTGTTACCAGAACCAAATTTAAACAATTCTATTTATTTAGATTTAAAAGTAGGTATTTTTCACCAAGAAAATTAAAAATAGTCGAGTGATTTTTATTCAATGAGTGGGATTGGCTTTTATCCTTCAACTGGAGTCTGCTAGCAATCCAAATCATGGTAGCCTCTAATTACATGGCTGATGGCTTTCTGAACTTTTTCAAGTTAAACAAATATGCAATATCTATGATCAAACCCTGAAAACTATATGAAATTCTGATAACTTTATTTTATCATCAATAACACTTGTAAACGATAACAAAGCATCACAACATTACCGAGATAGAAATTAAGAACCTACAATAAAAGCCTTCAATATTTTTTGGGATCTCTTAAAAGAACTCCTATAATGTTTTTTTTTTTTTTGATCCCTTAAAGAACTCCTTAAAATCAGACCTCTTTCACTTCTACAGCTTCTTTCACATGCACTTCCTTGTTTTCCTTCACTTCCTCCTCAACTTCAAAAGCCGAGACAGGGTATGACCTAAAGAGTCATTTGGAAGTCTTGAAAGTGATCTTCCCAGTGGGAGGATCATCCATACAAATCTCATTGAGTGTGATCCAGACAAAGAGCTCCTTGGCCTTGACTTCAATAAGCCTTTTGATCTTGTTTTGCTCAAACTATGCTGTGACTTCAATGCCATAGGAAACAAGCTTCCCAATCTGTTCAAATTTGTGGCTTCTGCTCTTTTTGGGATTTTCAAATTTGTGCCATAGGAAACAACCTCTAATATCTTGGTGCTAAGCAGAAGTAAAAACTGCATTCCCTAGTTTACTAGTAGCATGATGTTCTTAATTTTTTGTTGTTCTGGATTGTTGAGAAAACAGTCATTGACGATTGAACAACCAAGTTAATATGACAATTCATCTTTCATTCATAACTACTATTTGATATTAGCAAGTACTAAGAGATTATTATCTAATGTAGGCATAACAATCTATTTTTAATACACAATGTCTTCATTACATTCTTCATCTTCTTCGAATAATGCTTCAAAATGTCTATGCGGAGAGATGGCATGTTTAAAATAATCGAGAACACCAAAAAATCCAAGCTGACCTTTTTATTTTTGTACAAATTACAATAGAGAGGTAACACTAAAAATATTTGTGTTAGCAACCCTTTTTTCAGATATTGTTATATTAATTGTAATTTTTCACACTAATTATATGTTTGTTGCAGGGAAGACCATACTGCCAGTATCTTTTATAGACAGATATTAAAGTAGAAAATGAATGAAGAGTTGTTTGTAAAAGAGAACGTTGCCTCCAAAAGAGAGAGGAAGAACTCCAAATATGGGAAGAAGAACTCCAAAAGAGGGAGGAAGAACTCTAACGTGCAAGGCTACAGATTCAAAATGATTAGAATGAGCTTCATATTGACATGAAAGATATTAACCATGCACGAATGCAACCCCACGTGTATTGGAGACTTGCAATTCTAATATTTTGTTATTGAATAGGATTGAGAACAGTTACAAATTAGTAGTAGTCTAATGTTGTTAAGTAGGTTGTAATAGATAGATTTACAATCTTTATCAATATTGTAATATTCAAACCCATCAGACTTGTGAACCTTATAAATGGTTATGAGAAGTATTTTTCCTTGCACTATATTTCATGTATTTTGTTTTACATTGAATAAAACTCAGTACATTCTAACTTTGAAGATACTAATTTAATATAAGCATCCAACACTTTGATCAATCCTCATTCCGAACAATAATAACATATCTCATATCCATAACATATCTCATATCCATAACATAACTTCATACCCTTTAAATGATATAAATATCCAACATCACAACAATACACCAAGTTTACAAGAATACAAAGTAGAGTTGTACAGCTGAAATTACAAACTTTTGTCAACATAACAGTCTACAGCATCTTCAAATCTCAAATACTTTGATGGGGCAACACTCTACCATGTCTTTCATCAATCATTGAGAGGGCTAGAGCATGCGTAGTTCACCTGCAAGTAGTTTGAAATATTTTCTAAAAAATCATACAAAACTTGGTATTATTTGTTCAAAATATAGACAAAAGGGTAAATGCTTTAACATTTACCTGAGAAATAATGCTTTGTTGTGTATTAGGCAATTGCGAAACAACAGCTTCTGGTGTGTCGTGCAGTATTACCAATTCTGTGGGGTTTAATGCATCTTTCGTCCATGATGGGAGCTACATTTGAATATACATAAAAATGAGTGCTTAACTTATTCATAAATTTGTTAAAATCATATCAAAATCACATTATTTAAATATTTCATACATTCTTTCTTTATCGCTTGCCACTAGTTTTTTTATTTTTGATTTGCAACTTCTCTATTGTAGGTTGTCTTCTCTTTGATGGGAGCCTTCCTTTGTCTCTGACAATACGAGGGCTCAACACTTTCTTCGAACTTCCAGTTTCAACATCAATAGAAGCATGAGTGCTTCCAACTGTGGCCTAGGGCTTCGATTTAGTGTAAATTTCATTCATGGCCTTTAGCTCCTGTGTTATGTCTAATGAATTATCTTCGCTTTCACATGCATTTGTAACTAATTCGAAACATAATTTAATCAAATCAGAGTACCAACTAGCAGCTGGTTTACCACTTAAGTCATCATAATTGTTTCGAATGAGAGCATATCTATATTTAATGTCCTTCCTCCACCTCTCCATAATGTACTTTTCCGGCAACACTTGGATATCCCTTGCAACGAAAATTGAAAGAATGTGTCTACATATAATCCCTCTCATCTCAAATAGTCCACACATACACTTTGCCTCACACTCATCTTCATTGAAGTATGCCTGCAAAGTTGACTTATTGATGCTGCCTTCAACTTCCCTTTGGTCATTAACTTGATACGTGGTAATTGCCCCTTCTGAATTTATGACAACACAATGAGAGTAGATAATTTTCATTACTTCTGACTGCACTTCCTTAAATTTAGAATTCGTGTATATTGCTTGAAATTTTTTCTCCATGGGTAAATGAGATATACAAGAGACTGTGCAATTGAATGAACGAAAATCTGCTGCCATCTCATTCTCTACTTTCTTCCTCAATGTATTATCGAATTGATCGACGAATTCTTTTAACGTAGTCTCTGAATGTACATATTTATCAAAAAATGCATTCATGCTCTCACTCCTCTGAATTATGCTCATCCCAGCCCAAAATGTATTTTTCAGATATACGGGAACCCAATACATTTTCTCAATGTAAAAACTTTGAAGCCATGCATTTTTCTTCAAATTGTAAGTGTTAATAAACACCTCCCAAGACTTCTCCAACTCCACAGAAGTCTGAGAACCATAAACACATCTTTGCAATTCCCTTTTCAAACCACACTTAAATTCAGCATGTGAGCTCAACTTCTCTAGTAGTTTTCTCATTATGTGCCACAAACAGTATCTATGCCGGATATTTGGAAAGACTATTGCAATAGCATTTTTCATGACCCTGTCTTGATCAGTAATGATAGCTTTTGGTGCCCTCCTATCCATACATTTCAACCAAGTATCAAATAACAAAACAAATGTTTCAGTATTTTCTCTTGATATCAAGCCTGCTCCCAAAAGTATTGACTGTCCATAGTGATTAACACCGACAAACGGGACAAATGGCATACCATATCTATTTGTTAGATATGTTGTATCAAATGTTACAACATCCACAAAATACTCATATGCTGCTCTGTTGTGTGTATCGGCCCAAAAGTCATTTTTTAATTGACCATCATCATCCAAATTCATCGATGAGTAAAACTCATCATTCTTATACTGCATCCTCTCAAAATAACCATGAAATGCATCAGCACCTCCTTTGTCAAATCTAAGGTGTTGAGCTTTGTCAATATAATTTCTTGTATCTTTTTCAATAAATGGGAATTTCTCAAAACCACCAGTCTCGACGACCAATGCGTTAAAACTATTGGCCATACCTATGCCTACTTTGTCGTTAATATCTAACTGCCTCTTCACGGAATCATTAATTGCGCGATTACATCTAAAAAATTTTGCCTTTTGTGGACTTAACCTATGATTATGTGCATTGCAGACAGTAGTTATACGTAAGACACCATCAACCAAAACTGCATTAATTCTTGCCTTAAAATCAGTCTTTATTGTCGGGCGTGGTTTAGAAATGTTGGTAATACGTTTCCTTGCCTTACCACCATGAGCACAACCAAGTGTTACATATCTAACACTCCCAGCACCTTCCCTTTTATTTCTTTGGGTCATTATGCCGAATCTAGCCTATCTCCTATATTGCTTGTAGTAGTAAATGAGTTCTTTCTCAATTTTAAAAAACATCCCCGGCGTTGGCTCTAAAACCCCATTATTATCATTTTTCGATGTTGGTTCTGAAACCCCATTATCATTATTTCCCGACGTTGGCTCTGAAACCCCATCATCATCATTTTCGGGCATTGGCTCTAAAACCACATCATCATCATCATTCCTCAGCACTACACCATGACTGTCAGTCACTACCTCATCATCTCTCACATTTGGGGTATCCATATAATTACTGCTTTCTGAAAAAAAAAAACAGTGGTTGCCTAGTAGATGTGCATTCTTCCCCTTTCTCCATCAAGAACAATCTTGATATATTTAAAGCACAACATGAAAGTAAAAATAAAATATTTAAAGCACAATATGAAAATTAAAAAAATATATATTTAAAACATAATAAATTAGAAGTATGATTATGTTTCTAACACCGGCACTTCACACTTCACATGAAAAAACTATTAATTTCATATGATCATATTAAATTTATATTCTCATCTCCAAACTACCATTTTTACTTTCTTCCACTCGGTAGTTTTCTCCTACTTCTAGTACCGAACCCATGTCAAATTACCAAAATATCTATATATAAACCAACCTCTAATATCTTGTGTAAAAGTGTTTGTAAACTCTCTAGCTCGATCCTTAGTTTTCTGAAACTCAAAACAATTTAATTAAATATTAAAGACACTATCAAATTTAATTAGTGTTTGATCAGTACTTCAACCTTAAATATTAGAATAAATCAAAGAAAATTGGAATCCTCACATCTTTACAATTGTCAATAAGCTAACTTTAAGCATATCTCAACCGATACCAACAACCCTATAATAAGAAAACAACTGTAAACTCCATACCTTCTAATCACATGTAAATGATACACATGAAAGGTTATAAATTTTCACGAACCTGCAGAACTACTAAACTAATGTGTATATAAGAGAAGTCCAACGCAGCTGGAAATGAATGATATATTTAACACCAGGACACAAAAGGAAAATTTACCAAGGAGGTTGTCGGTAGTCGATGATGGAAAAGGTCGTTCCGTCCATGGTGGGTTGAGGGTCGTCGTCGATGGTGAATGAGAGACTCGTTTGGGTCGAGGGGCACGCACGACGGTAGAGAAGAAAATCAAAATGAAAACCGTAAGAGGGAATTGCAGATTTAGGTTGTAGGGAAAAGGGTAATTTAGTCAATTCATGTTTTAAAATGGGGATAAGATGGTAATTTTATGTACTATGACTGCAATACAGAGGATTGTATATAGAACTACTAATGATTTAATGTTCAATTCCTCTTTGGAATGGTCTGGCTTCCTGGGCATTTAACAGCCCCCGATAAAGCAAGCCACATATGAAGTTTTACACTATATGTAATGAATTTGGTCTCATCCGATAAACCAACAAAAATGTAAATTTCTTTTAAGAAAGTCACGCCTCCTTGGAACTTCAACATTGTGAACATTGGGAAAAACCCAACCACCACCGCACGATACAAGGTTCATCGCCACCACAGTCGAGCAATGCCTCGCACCCACCAAGTTTCGTCGGCCCCACCAAGCTCTGTCTCCCCCAAAAAGTTATGTTCCCCGCCTGCTGGCAAGTCTCTACACAGCCACAAAGAAAGTCGGCAAAGAAATCGCTCACACCTACAACCATATCTACAAGCTCTCTCCTTCAATGACTTAAGGTTTTTTCAGCGTGTACAGGCCTTGAGGTAGCCCAGACATGGAGTACTTCTTCTTCACAAAGGACATCTTGCACGGTAAGGCCAGACACAGGACAAGAAGGAGGTGACACGTGACATCACATACAACAACAACATCGTTAAAGGCTGTTTAAGGGCATTGAATATGGCCGAATAAGAACTAGAAGCAGTGGGAAGAAGCGGGGACCTGTGCGATTAAGGATCTACAACCTCTAGAACACATCGTCGGTGCCAATCAAAAAGTTAGTGTCCATATTGGAGGGGTTGTTGAACATCAAGGCTAAGAAGCACATGATCAAGATGCCGATGAATGGAGACATTCCCTACACCCATGCCAATAATGTGACCTTAGCTTTTAGGGACTTCGGTTACAAGCCTAGCATGGATTTGGCCAAACGACATCTCAATTATTATGGGATTTAGTCGAAGGTGAAAAAGGAAATCGGCGTCGACAATAAGTATATCGAAGAATCTGATTGAGAATAATCATCTTCGAAACTAGACTTTTTATTTTTGTTTGAATCAAAAATCCTGTTCTTTTTTTTCCCATTTAATTTGGTTAAGTTATTGTCTTGGTCCTTAAATGTGTCGGATCAAATTGTTGAAGTTGTTCTTTCTGTAAAATATAGGTATAGATTTGCTATAGGAGATGATCCAGCACGCACGCACGCACGCACAGAGGAAAGCGTAGATCTGTGAACTGGGGGACTGGTGCTATAATAATGTCGGTGGGATCTACTTGTCACAGCGTTAATCATTTGTCATGCAGGCATATGAAATATGAAAGATTTTCTCTATAATCTTTGCACTAGTTGGGACTCGAACCTAGGCAAGCCGGCTAAAGGAGAAGCAGCATGACCTTTGGATTGGGTCTAACAATTGTGTTACTTGGTAACGAGCACAATAAATATACATATTCGAATCCCGTTTCAGAAAAATAAAAAGTTATAACTTTTCTTTCGCATCCTTTGACCATCTATAAATAGATTCATTGACCTACGAATTAAAGAATCTCATAAGCCAATTTTGAAAATTCTCTCTCTCTCCCAAATATTTCATTTCTTCAAAACTTGTTAGAATTTGGTCATTCTCTAGAGAGTAAATTACTAATTTCTTGGTAGAATAGTAAAATCTGAGAGTATTCGGAGTCTAATTTTGTGTGTGCATAATGCAGTTAGACAAACAGACTTGTTCTGGACTTCATTGTATATTGGAGGTAAATTCACTTGTAACCCGTGTTTATACTGTTATTGGTGAGGGTGAATATTGTCTTAAGAAAAATGATATTGTAACGCACCTTGAAGCAAACTTTTCTCTCACTATTTCTTATTTTGCATCCCATTTTGCACCAACAAATACTTGGTAACCAATAAATATACCAAAAAAAAGAAAAAGAAGAAGCCACATATATATTTATGATGCACCAACGGACCGAATCGAGTTCAGATTCTCAATTGATTGTGTTAAACTCGGGACTTCTTTTCAACTTAGGGCACTAGCATTGGCTTGGCCAAAACTAAAGATTGACCAAATTTTAGATAATATGTGCTAAAAAGTCCTCACATTGGATTGAGCATCTCTAAAACAATTTGGATGTTAGCTACAGTGATTAGCCAACTTTGAAGAACCAAATTAATTCACCAAAAGTTAAAATAATAATTTCTCACTCCAAGCAAACATTAAAATATTAATTTCTCACTCCAATAAAAATATTATTTGATTTGTAATTAAGAAATTTAGATAGAATTTTTGATGAGTTTAATCAAATATTTTTTGTTATTAGCATTAAATGACTTTTAAAAATATGATTTTTTTAATATTAATTTAATTAGAATATAATTATTATTAATATTAAATTGGTAGAATTATAAAATATGATATAAAAAAATTAAATAACAAAATTATTAATTTAATAATATTTTATTATTACAGAGAGAGTAAATGGCTAAGAGTCAATCACTTTATGTAAAATTTACCCAATTTAACGCACCTTGCTTTGTCTCCCCTTTGTTTTATATGTTAGCGCGCATACTAAGAGATACGGGCAAGGTGAGAGTAACGGTGTACATTTTAATTACTGTAATGAGAGTGCAAGAATTAAGTGCATTGAGGCTTTAGTTTAGAACAATTTATAATATAACCAGTGTTAGATAAATATAAATGATTAAATTCATATTTATATGTTTAAATTTTTTGAAAATTAGTAAATTTAATTATTTGTATTTATTTTAATAAATATCAGTAGATCTTTTTGTGATGATAGTTATAGGCTTTATTTAAATCGAACTACTTAAGTTTTAGTACTGTCCTGGGTAATTTTTGAAATTTATTCTTATATTTTCTCTTTTTACCATTCCAATACACTTATTTTCGTCACAAACACATGATTAGGGGTGTGATTGATTCGGTTTTGGACAAAATTTGACCGAACTGATATACACCGGTTTTGTATTTTTAAAAACTAATTTTACACTGGTTACCCCTAAACCGGTAGTTCGGATTTTACCAGTTTCGGTTCGGTTTTAATATACTATATACTATATTATATAATATATAATAGTAAATTATAGTACATAATACTATAGTGATAATATATTTTAATATATTATAATATATATTACAATTGTATTATAGACTATAGTGATATATTATAATATATATAATATAGTGATATATTATAGTATATTATAATATATAATGATATAGTATTAGTATAACTATTAATACAATAGATTATAATGATATAAGATTTTAAAATTTAAAATTATATTAATTAATAATTTATCATATAATACAAAACTATTTTATATATAATTATATATTATATATATAAATTATATACAATATAAAAAATTATAATATATATATAAATCGGTCCTATCCAGTTTTATAAAAAGAAAAATTAAAATTAGATCGATTTTGATCGATTTTAAAAAAAATAAAATCAATACCTGATTAAACCAAGTTGTCGGACCAAACCTACGAGTTCAAACCGGTTTACCGGTTCATCAATTTGTTTTTACACTCTACACATGACCTTCTCCGCAGATCGGAAACTGCAGGCTATTGCGTAGCCTGCATATATAGCGCCTGAGCAACTAACACACTCAAACTTTTACTAGCTATCCAACGACCACTCTCCATCCTCGTTTGAGAGACATGATATATACATAGGAAAATATTAATGTCTTTTGAATTTATTTGATTGGTCATGTATTTATTTATTTTTTATTTAATAATTAAGAAAATAATTTTTAACTTTTAATGTATTGATGTATTTTTTTATTTTTTAAAAATATTTAAAAATGTCACTGCTGGGCATTAGCCTAGCACCACTCATATATAAAACCTCGAATTATATAAATTTTAAACAAGTTTTTTTTTTAAATAAAAAAAAAAAAAGTGAATCCAACTATTAAAAGTGTAAAAAAATCACTTTTTTTATGGGATTCAAATTTTTTCAAAAAACTTATAAAAAATGTATACATTTGAAGCTTGCTAATATTATTCTGTCCATAATACTCGTCCGGTAGGAAGAAAGAACTAAAGCAATTTTCAAATCTCTGTTAATTTAGTGAAGGCGCTGAGGGCGCATGGATGACATTTTTCGTTCTGGTTTGGGTTAATAGTCAAGTGAGTGTTTATTCATTTTTTCTTCGAGAATTATGTGGTAAGCGTGCTGGATTTAGAATTTAATTTATATAGTTGTTGGTCAAATTCTAAAGTAAAGAGAAATAGACACATGACATAGATCTGACAGGGCATATGATTCTCTGAGTAAGTTTGCTTAGGTAACATTTGTTAATATATAAAAATAAATAATAAAATTTACATCTTTTTATTAGTTTAAATTTGTGGTAAAAACAGTAATTTCACATGATATTAAAGTAAAAGTCTTAATTCAAAACTCGACTCTACATTCTATTTCATTTAATTAAATATTTCATGTATTGAACCGTTCTTTAACAGAGAGTAAGGGGGGTGTTAAAATATAAAAATAAATAATAAAATTTACTTTTTTCATTAGCATAACATTTTGAGACCAGCGATAGTTTGACAACATTAAATACTTTATAAAAATTACTATGAGACTCACCTATGGTGTCTATCAATTTCTTATTCTATTCCTTGACCAAATTCTAAAAGAATTCTATCCTGATAACAAACTGGCCGATGGGAGGTAGAGAGAAGCCCAGAGAAAACCTGGGCCTAGACCAGTCTAGGTTGCATTTCAGTTGGGACTTCGTTCTGAAGCACATGGATGAGTGGGTGGATTGGTCTGGACAGGTTTCGGGACGAGTGGATAAGGAGGCAAACCTTATGCTCAACCCTAAAACCCCTTAGAATTACATTTCTGGTTACTGTTTTGGTGACCCAATTCAGTGTTCATAGCTCACGCTAGTTATAAGCTGTATGAGGCTTGGTTCAACTAGTACCTTTTACACAGAAAACCCTTGTGAGCTTCCCGAATGCAAACCAGTGCATGCATGGTGTTCGAGTACTGGGAGTTCTCCCAAACTCTCACCAGAGTGGAAATTAATGGCCCAAACATTAGGGAATCAGCCTAGCCGCCTCGCCTCAGCTAACTTCTTAGTTTTCTGATCTTCAGGCCTCCTTATGAGTTTAATTTCTAGGCATATATAGCTGATCTTCAATTGACAGAATTGCAATCTGACTGCAAACTTAGCGAAAATAGTCAAAATTAATCACAGGGGTTTGCTATTCTTTACTTTAACTTTGTATAAATTGAACCTTTCCATCCAAGTTGTAACAAAATATTATAAGCCTAATAAATATGAGTCATTAAACTAAAATTAACGTCATTTGGGAACTTAAAGATTTCCATTTGTGATGATTTTTACAGGTCATGACCATAATGATTCGCTTTGAGGTCTTTGCAGGTACCATGCATACATAATGTATATAAATATATATATGATCTCTATCCTGCAATCGATTGTCACCCCCCGAACCCTACAAGGATGATTACTTTGTGTTCATGGAATTGGCGTGCATGGAAGAAAACACCACTCCTCCAGTGAACCCTCCTTGTCCGCCAATGGTCCGGATCGAGGGGCATCAGGAAGGGCACATGATTATAATGCCGATGTTAATCTTACATCACAAGTTGATCTAGCTAGGTCTCTTCGGGTGTCCTTGCTTGTTAAGATATAATTTAAATAATTAAATTTAATATACACTTCAATTTATTTAATTAAATATACCACATATCAGCAGCTTAAATTTTTTAAACATTTTGATCATAAATTAAACTCCGAATATTGCTACAAAGTGGATCACAAGATTCTTGTGGGGATTACCTTCTGACAAGTGGCGAAAAAAAGCATGATAAGAAAAGTCGTTGAACTCAAACATGTATATATACGTAAAATTAAGGATTGTTATTCTTTGTTTTTATCATGGTGGGGGTGGAGAGGCCGATTGATCGATGATGCCTTTGATGGTGAATTGGTGATGGTGATTATGAGTGCGCCTGGAACAGCATGCTCTTCCTCAAATATCTTTTGAGCCAAACAAAGAGAATATGATGATGGTTTCTTCTGCACGCTGATCTCCTCTCTCTCTCTCCAACCAAGATTTGCACACAGTATTTCTGAAGAAAGGAATGACCAAATGCTCAGGTAAATTGTCATCCCCTCAATCATGATCATCCTAATTTTTGTCTTTTCCCTTCCACTAATAAAATTCTCTATACATATCGTGCGTCATATCAATCCATGCCACATCTTTCATGTCCATATTTCCAGTCACAATATCAATATCCCAATTTTCAAATGAACATTAGGAAATTCACGTAGGTCCCGTTGTTCCTAGTGCATAGCTAAAGGTAGCTAGACAACCTTTATCCCTACCAAATCAAACCTGTAAAGTCACTTTCTTCGCATTTTCTTCGCTTCCATGGCTACTGCGCATGCATATGGCAAAGATCATCACCTATAGTACTAAAATTACCACGCGAACAAATCAACCTTAGAAATCAGGCACGCACTGTGGTCTTTTCCTTCTCGAAAATTAATCCACGTGGATTTTGGCTCCTAATTCGCACTATATATTAAGAACACCCTTGCACTTAATTCTATAAAATCTCACATTCATTCATACCACACACAAAATCATAGTACCTTTTCGATTTCCCTTAAACCCAGCGTGACATCTCGGCCTATTTATATAGTGCACCAAGCTAGACTTCTCTCCTCACCTTCACTGCTTGGTTCTGATCTTTCTCTTGATTCTTTCAGCATTAATAGGAAAATGGCTGATATTTCTTATTCCAATGGAAATGGAGTTCATGGAAAAGGCTTTGTACTAAATGGGTATAGGAAGAGCTGTTGGTACGAGGAAGAGATTGAAGAGAATCTGAGATGGTCCTTTTCTCTCAATAGGTATATTCTGGCCGGTTGTCACAATGGTTAATCTACGCCTGTAGTTAAATTATATTTTAGTTTAAGATCAAATATACAACATTAAATATATACCTGCAGGTACTACGTACGCTCGGATTTTATTTTTATTTTCTCTCGTCTTCCTTCTCTGGCCTGATTGTTTGTTTGTTTTTTTCCTTTTCTTTTTACAAATGTAAATGGATACTATATAGAGATGAAAGGTTACAAAGCAGGAAAATTGTTTCCTTCTTTTCTTTTTTTAATTTTCTTTTGGGTTATGCATGGGAACTATTTTAGTAATATCATTAGCAAAACTTTTTCTTGAGTTCAAAAGTTGTTGTACTCTTGCATAGCACAAGTCTTTCAGCTCGATAAGATCAAAGGTCGTGAAAAGGCCAGACAAGATTATTTAAAATTGTACAAAAGAAATCTTCTTATAATTACCGATCGAGTTCAAACGCCTTCATTTTCCTTTCTGAAATGTATATTGAANCTCCTATCTTATTATAATGACGTCATTAACTTTTAAATTTGTTATTTTCAATAATAAGAATGGATTTAATGCTTATAGATAATATTATATCATTCTTATAGTGTGATAAAAGTGAACAAGAGTGTACATGACTCGAAGGAAAAAACAAAAAAAGTAACCATTTCCAACTTCTTAGGCAGGACCAGCTGGAATATTCAGCCATACAGAGGTATTCTCTTGCATTTACAACACTCTAAGACAGGTTTTCAAGCGTAAGTAAGATTGGATTTAATGAAGATATTTTGCATTTCCGAACTTAATTGTTAAAATGATCACGCGGTTCACCTTCCTTCTTTCGTGTGCAGATGTGGTGCCTTACTCAGCTCATGTCCCTTCTTTCGCAGATACTTGGGGATGGGTCATGGTATGAGAAATCATCCCCTTTCAATAGGCTATCCCATGTGCAAAATTTTATGCAAGCTCTGATCTTTAGAGCAAAATCTTTTCAAAAGAAAGACAGTTCATATAATTTTGAAGCAAATAGACAGTTCTTGTTAGTACCCCAACAATATTGTGAAAAAACATTGAAATTAATTTGGAAGACTAAAAACTGTTGTAAACGGCAGGCTTCTGATACTCCATTTGAGCTGAGTGCTGATGAGTTGGACCTCAGGATGAAACAGAGGATCAAAGGGGAGAACAGATACCTTGATGGGAAAACATTTTCATCGGCTTCCACCTTGAGCAAAGCCGTTCGGAACACGTAAGGCTGATCTTGTCTACCTTTGCATGAACGTTTGTAATTTCCTTTCTTTAATGTTGAGCAGCAACTGATTTGAGAGGAGCATTGGCAGGCTGGACAATGAGACTCATGTGTACACAGAGGGAACAGCAAGGTTCATATACGGCCATGGTAGTGCCAACAGAAACACTCACGAATGAGAAATGGATTCAGAACACAGCTCCTGCCAAAGCACAGGGAAACATGAGACTGCAAGTAGAACACTACATTGGGTTTATATTATCTATATAACTTTTCTTTTTCTTTCTTTCTTTCTTTCTGCATTTGTACTTACTTGAAAGGTATGATATAATGGTAATGGTTGGTCTTTGCTTTGTGCTTCACTTTTCGGAAGTTTGAGCAACTTATATTTGGAATCTGGAACACAGATCACCAACTAATTATTACTTCATCGGGAGCCACTTGCTTTGTTTATGAATAATGCTTGAAAAAATTGTTCTGTCAAAAACACACATCCATTAACCTTCACCATTCCGATTAGTTTGTATATCTTATGAAAAGAATGGCCAAGACATGTTCATTGAAAAAACATAAACAACTGCATGCAGCTTACAATCACTTTAATGTATCTGGACAGCGTCTGAACAGTATTCTCGATGTGCCTTATGGGTGCCACCCCCGCATCATGCGGGGGGAGGGTTTCCAACCCCACCACCGGGAGGCAGGGGCGGCCCCCCCACCCCGGTATCGGGGGTGGGATTGAAACTGTACCCCACCCCGCTCCCCACTCAACCCAGTGACCCATTAGGTCTATAAAAAAATTTTGGATCATAAATTAAAATTTATACATTTAAAAAGAATATAAACTCATTAGAGTTGTATTTTGGATTATCTTAACCTCCTAGACCAACATTTATACAGTAAGTCTTACATTGCTTAAGTATGACTATTATGTTGCCTTGACCTCCTATATAAAGGTTGACTTAGGAGGTTAAGGCAATCTATTAACTTGAATTCAACTTTAAGTTTTTAACAAATTTTATATATTTATATACAATATATTTATATAAATATTAAAAATATAATTTTTTATATTAAATATGGGAGGGGTGCGGAGCGAGGTGCGGGGTGGGACCTCATTGTGATCAGCCCGCCCCTACCCCCACTAGGGGTTTTCCATGCGGTGCGGGTTGGACGGGGGTGGGGTAGCAGGGGGCAGGCCCCTACTGCCCACCCCTGATGTGCCTATTCAGTGAAAATTCTCGCAAAAGTGCCAATCTCTCAATCACCTTTGAACATTTAGATATACGTAGAAATATCCATATGTATACATATATGTTCCTATTTGATGCAAATCTAAATTGATGCAGGAGATTCAATCGAAATTCTACGATGATTGTGCCAAACTATCTTAAAAATATAAACATGCGCAAATATGACGAGAAAAACTTAATCTTCCTTGTATTAGGAAAATATCAATTATCTTTTTTCTTTCAAATCTTATATTTACATTCATTTTTGTCTTTTTAGAAAATATTTCGTTTCAAGTTCTAGAAGTGATTCTAATTTTGATTTTGGTCAAGTTTTTGCAAAGATTCTTGTTTATTTATTTACTTGGTTTTCATGCAACTAATTAATATTTTTCCTTTTTGAGAAAATTCTCGTTATTTTGAATTTTATCATGAATCAATATTTTCCAAAGTTTTATTTATGTGTTGCATCTTTTCTATCAATCGCATTCCCTAATTTCTGATGATTAACTAGCTGGCATAATAAATCAATGGGTTGTCCATTTAAAATGCAATTTTCGCAAAAAATATTGCTTTCCTTTTTCTTTCTAAATGTTTTAGGTTCTCAATCACCAAAACCAAAAAGTGGACGTTTGGTCGTTAAGTTCCAGAGGCTTTTTGTAGCATTATTAATTTTTTTTCTCGGTCTATTCCATCCGTTAGCTTATGTTTTAGAGAATAATGTTAAGAAACTTAAGAAAAATTTATAAAAAATTTTCTTATCCACGTGTCAGTTATTGATATACTGAAAATTATAAAATTTTAAATTTTAAATTTTAAATTCAAAACAAAATTGACGAAATAAATCTTGTAAATAAAAATATATAAAGTAAAAATTATAAGTATATATAACACTATTCTAATGTTAATTTAAGCCATGTGCATGTCATCTTTGATGTTGGACATAGGGCATCACGAGAAAAAAAAAAAAAAAAAGATGCGCACCACCAAATTGTCATGTGAATTATTTCAAAAAAAAAAATGTCTTGTGAATTAAAAATTCAAGTTTGGCGATCACAAGCTTTTATTTATTGTCGTAAGTGTAACAAGACATGAGCGGTTTATTCTACGTGTAGAATAATGGTAGAGACGCGACTTTTTTAACAATTCCAATTTAAATTGAGAGTATTTTTAAAAAATAAAAATACAATTATAGTTCCACTTTATAAAATACCCGAAATCGTTATAAAAAAAATATATTTTATATTTTTCATCATTTACATTCGTGGATTGCATGCTACTACTGCACTTGCCCGTTGCACTTATACTTCAATTGTACATATATAATTAAAAATGTTACAATTATAAAAGAATTATAAATTAACATGATTTCATATAGAAAAACACTACCATGCCTGCCAAAACATACCGTTCTATTTGACCGCTTAGTGAATTTTTTTTTTTTTTTACTTAATGATGAAGGAAGTAATTTTAAGTGTATTGCAGTTTTTTTTTAAATATATTTAAATACATTAAAAAAATGTTACTAAAAAAATGAAAAATAAAAAGAATATGAAAAGTAAATAGCGGTCAAATGGAACAGTGCTACTCAGACAGTAGAGTAGCACCGCTCTTTCATATAATATGCAAAATATATTTTATATTAAAATAGTTTTGCTGTATAATGTATCATATCAGACCACATTAATTGTGTGGATTTATTTTTATAAAATATTTTTGTGATTAAATCATTTCTAGATTATTAAAGATGACGGAATTGATCATTCATGATATCCTACAGTTGCCCGTGGCCAACAAATTTATTTTAAAAAAAAAAAAAAAACCTGTTTAAATTCAATTAATTCCAATCAACCGCATCCATCATATATCATATTGTCTTCCAATGTCAGCTTGTGTCAAGAATAAAAAACTTGAGCATCGACAAATTTAGCCATGATTCATGGACAAACAATAACCAACAACAATCATCGTACACCTCACAAGTCGTATACTTGCTTGCCGGTGAACTTGACCTCAATCGGGTTCACATTCTTTCCAATTGACCTGAAGTTCACTCCGACTCCTTGACGGCCGGGGTTCACCTTCTCCGGGTAAACACCGTCCTTGGGGTGCAAATATTGGACCTCTCCATTAGGGAACACCCTGTAAAACTGGTACTTGATCTTGTATTTAGATCTCAACCTCGTCCCCAAAGCCAAGCACTGCTCTTTCCTAGCCAGTTTGAGCAGGTTCGGGCCCTGCCTCATAATGGCTGCACCTCCAGTGGGCATCTCAAAGATTTGTTCCTTGGGAGAGTCCCATGTGATCACATAGAACTCTTCAACTTGGGCCTTACGCAGTAGGCCTCCGGTGCTGCCTGCGAAAATCGGTGAGGGGGTGCTGGGGTCCAACTCGGGCGGGGTGAATCCCACGGGAGCCTCCTTGGTGGGTGCCTCGGTTTTGCCATCCGCAGCAGCTGCCTTGATTGTACGCTGTCCCCGGAAAGACTTGAATAGCTTGGGACTCGTGAAAGACAAGGTTGATGATTGTTTCCATGGGACGCTGACACGGTCGGCACCGGACTTTGAGGCGGAGAGAGGTGGGGTGAAGAGAGAGGCTTGCGTTGCCATGGCCATCAATGTGTTGAGGAGATATGGGGATGAAGATTGGTGCAACCGTTGTCTATGGTTGCGTGGGGATTCAATCTGGACGAGATTGTCAAATGTGGGGGAGTAATTTGTAGGATTTTTGGATGTGTGATTTGGATAAGGTGATATGGCTTTTGACCAATAGGATGTGTGATTCTGATACGAGCTCGGTCCTCAGATTCTCTTATTTTGCACGAAAATTTAGTTGTAGTATCATGTATGAGCATATGACGGCGTCGTTTACTAGCGCTTTAAGCCTTTAAGCCCTTAATCATGTATGAGTATTTGTCGTGGAATTTTAAGCTGGTTCTTTTATGATAAAAAGAAATTAGCATATTACATCTAATTTATTACGTTAATTTGCACATTTTACCTTCGTGACATCTCTTACTAAATCTAACATTTCGCTATTAAAAAATTATTTACAAAATTACGAAATGAGACATTTATGGTTGCGGCGAGCCTAGGCATTAACTTTGGTTTGTAAACAACGGAACCTTTGCGATAGAAACAATGAAGACTGTCTTGGCTAAGGATTTCGGTCGTTCGTACGCTTCCTTGTGAAGTTCAATGGAGCGAGTCGTGGAATTGAGAAATATAGTCGAGGTTTGGGGTGTACATTCAGACCAGTTCGAAATCCGAAATTTGGATAAATCCGGACGATTTTCCTTCCGGATTGGATCTGGATATGTAGAATATTTCTCTACCCACCCAGATTCGATTACAGATCCAATTATTTAACAAGTTATTAATAACCGTAGTTTTTTTTTAAAAAAGAATTTGTGTTTCAAAACAATGTCGTTGTTTTTGTGTATGTAAAACGACGCCGTTTTTCATATACAAAAATTAGAGTTAAAAAAAAATGGAGTTAAAACCAGATACTCGTTCGGATTGTAACCGATTTTATTCAGATGGATATCCGCCTAGTTTTAAAAATCCAGATATGGATCTAAATATTTTCGAATATCCAAATCGGTATCTAGATGCACACCCCTAGTCGGACTAACTCTGTAGAGTGTTTAATTTGTTAAATCCTGTACAACGCAAAAATTGTTTTCATATAGTTGTTTATGTTAAACATGGTGGGTGGTCAACAGGCAGAGTTGGTCGAGCTGTGTGACGCTAAGGAGACTGTATCAAGTTTTCAACTGCAATTGCAGGTTTTAGGCATCTCACCCGCACAATCCTCGTGGTTTTTAGCAGGTGTCTCTTATTTGACAAGGTCGAAGAATATAATACAAATCATTTAATTTAATTCTTTCCATGAACTTAAACTTTTAAGAGCAATGATTTTACAGTCTCATCAATGTCCAAACTTTTGCTTGCTTGTGCATAACTGTTGGACCTCTCCCGGTGCCAAACCTGATATTTAATGGCGGAGCACTTTGCCCATATGAATTCCGATGGCATTGTTATTGTAACGATTATTCGTTATGATATATATCTGGGGATAGTTTCTTTGAATCTGCTCATATATTTCACACATAAGAAAATAGGTACATCACGCGTGATTGTAAATTTATCAAGATGATGCACAACTACTTTTGCCTACAATGCTAGATCAAGAAGAAAAATGAGGACACTAGAACCTATCTGACAATCTATAACTATCTAATGAGATTATTTCCCAGAATGCATACCATGTGCTTGACAGAATGTGCAGAAGAAAATATCAATTCTGATTCATTTGTTTTGTACAAATCGTATTGTGCCTTGACAGTACTTTATATAGACAAAGTATACATTTAAATACAGTTAACTAATTTCCATATTTCTTGGATCAATCGACACCTGTCCTTTTCTAGTAGATTCCTTATTTCTCTGCTGTACATTACTGTCCTCTGCTGTGCATGGCTTCGTGATTGCACTGGTGCTGCGAGTCACTTCCTCATGTATTACTGGACTCCTGCTTACCGTAGTATCTTCCTTGACACTATCAAACCAAAAAATTCTAGATTGAGATGCTGTTGGGAATTCCCTTTCCAGTGAGGCCACCCTTTCTAGAGTAATCTGAGGTGTTTGGATAGAGCAGGGTGTAAGGCACCTTGACTGGCCCGACTCGGTTCTTCCATCTCCTATCATTGTTCATTTCCATAATTCTGTTTTCTATTTCTATCAGCTTGTTTCTAAACCTTTCAAATGCTGCTATTGGTTCAGCATCTGAGGTCCAATCAGGATTATCTCTCTGCCCAAGATAAGTCTCATCAGTTGAATGCCGGGACAAAATTTCTATCAGTGATACACCGAGGAGGGTTTGGAACTGGGCTGTTATTGTTTTCAGGAAGGCTAAGTCAGGGTTTGACAGAAGCTCGGCATACTCGGAGGTGCCTGGCTCAGGTACGAAGCGGCGGCTTACCGTTGGTCGATTTGGAAGGAAGCCAGCATAAGGGTATTGCCCAAAATTGACAGCTGCATGGAGGGCAGAAGCCACCCAAATTATAATGGTGCAGGCTTGGACAAGCTCTGCCTTTGTATGCATCTCAGGCCACCATGGCTCATCTTTCTTGTCACCATGACCCTTATTACGGATCTCCATCCACCATGATTGGAGTTCAGAATCGTCTTGGACCGTGTCATTAGTTGGATAGTAAAAAGAGCAGTATTCTCTAACCCAATTCTCAATTGCTGACCAGATCTCTAGCCCATCCACAGCATAGGGATAATCCTCTATAAGAAGTCTGAGGCCTTGGGGGTAGCTTGAGTCTGGAACTGCGATTCCTCTAAAATGAAGCAAAAACTGGATCAAAATTCAATGTTGAAGATCAAAACTGTTGAAATTATTATTTAACAAAGTTGGCTGACCTCTTGAGCAAATCAGCAGGTAATGCCTGTTCTGTGAACTCCCAGTTCTTATATATAAAAGCAGACATTTCCATGGCGAACTTGGCTGGGAAGACTGTTCTCTCAAGCACCCCATCAGCATTGATGAGGATCTGCCGTGCCAAGGCATTTATATGCATCGTGTCACGGAAATGTGTATGCAAAAGCTTATATATTGGGTGAAGCACACTCAACTGTCTGTTTGTTGCAATCACAAATGGCTCCATTACCGCATGGGTGTTCAACCTGCAAACATGATCAGAAGCATTTTGGCATGCATTTTGGGTCAGAGTCAGATATTCTGCTTTCTGCTACCATGCAGTATTTTTCTTAGGTATCATACCAGTGGCTAATGAGGTGATGGTAGCCAGAATCGTTAACAGCGGCATAGGCTTTGGCCAGCTGCCACAATGAACCTTCAACACCTTCCTCTGCTGGAGTGAAAACCATGCTGACTGCACCATGTGCCTCCCCTTGTGGATGTGGCAAGCTTAACTCGATAGCCAACGGCTTCAATGTCCCATCATCTTGCAGCAAAAGGAGCGTTCTTGTGGCATATGTTTTTGTGGTTGTCGAGTTTATTCTAGTCAGGTATGGCATCAGTGCATCATGATGATCTAATATGAATAGCCTGTTGTTTTTTATTGCCTATAACAGACAAATAGAAAATCAGTTACCTATCTAGAAGAAAGTGTAGAAACAGATAATGGATTATCATGTTGGTTTGATAATGTAGATATAGTCAGGAAACATATGAAGCACAAGGCATACTCGATCTACAGTGAGCCCTTTCAGGTTCTTCTCAATGTCCTCTTCTGTTATTGTACTATTTTGATTCCCATAGACTTTAGGGTCCAGCTCGCTGGTTGGGGGAAATTTCTGCAGACAGGCATTTCAGTATGTTAACGCTGAGGGACTATTTAACATTATCAATCATGTTATATAGTCAGTTTTATTTTACTTGGAGGCGGCTGATGATAACAGGGTTCACTCCAGCAAGCATTTCTCGTGCAAACTCTTCATCTGTCCTCCAAGCAGACCTGTCCTCTGCAATTATACCAAAAAAGTATTACGTTTACTGTTAAAAGAGCTTAAAAATCATAAAAGTTTTGAAGTATCTAAGATTTTGAACTATCTAATGCCACGAGAAATAGGGAGAAAATTTACACATACCTTTGATCACATCAGGCATTGGAAATTTGAGGAATCGTTCGCCATCATTACGAACAAGTTCCCTCAAAAGCTCCCAAGGAATGCACTCTCTAATTTTACCAAGTGTAGGTCCATTTGGTAGCTTAATACCCCGTTCATAGAGATTAAGTACATCTTTAATGGTGTCAAACTCATTAATGGTTTTATCACATAAAGATGCCAGCTCTGGGAGCAATATCTGAACTAGGGACTTCAGAGCATAGGCAAGAAAATCAGAGAACTTCACATGGCCAAACCGCTCGTCTCTTGGAACATAAATGTCAAGGCTTAGAAGTGGCAATCTGCTCTCAGAATTGGGGTCTGTTACAATGAGAATATCAAGTTCCTAGTTCAAAAGGATCTAATCTTTACATGCTTTATGCTATTCGAAATTAAAGAGAACGAAAAATTTTAAGACTTGCTTTAAACATATTGAAAAAGGAATCCGTTTATTTCTCTAACCAGTTTTTGTAGGTTTTCGACCAGTCCTTCCTCTTCTGGGATAGGGATACTCCTTTGATCCACCAAGAACAGGGCGTGCATAGTCTGGACCTTTGTCTGGACTTCCCAAATCATTGTAGTAAGCATAATCATAAACTCTGTCCCATTCCTTGAGCTCCTCTGATCCATTGCCCCGCAGATTTACCAACTCTCCTTCCCTGTACTTCCTTAACAACTCAGGGGTTTGACATGGAAGGTAGGTCTAGCATTAAAATTTATAAGTTTAGTGGAATTTCATAATAATATTCCTTTTGGCAAAGCATCCATCAACCATTTTGCCCAAAATTAACTTTTTACCCGATTTGATCATTGTTACTTTAAACAGAATAATCAAGAAGAAGAAAGCACAACACAGATGGGCAACATCTCATGCTAGCAACCATCTTCAAAAAGTTTGAATTACGGGGTCTAAAAACACCCCTACGAATATGATATTGCGGCCACTATCTAAATAACCATAAAGTATCGAAGAGAAGCAGACCTGCCTCTGGATAATCCAGAGTGGCCCACGTAAGATCACAACTGAGATTTCAAGAGGGACAAACCATCTGTCAGATCTATTACATTAAACCAAACTCAAAATCACCTTGTTTGAGAAGAACACACGGTTGTATTTGTAACGATGTGCAGGGTAAACCCAAGAATTGCAGACGAAAACCATACGACCATGCCCAGGAACATCTTCCAAGGTTACTCTCTTAAGATAAAACTGACTGCGGTGGTGATTTTTGACAATTAAAGCTCCAGGAGCACCCATGGAGTCGTCCCACTCGAATGTAACGGGGAATACAGTTTCTCCTGCTGGAAAATGCGTAATTGTTCTAATCCATTTCTCCAAGTATGCCACCTTTCCGAGCTCCCCTCTTAATCCATCCTCTAAACAAGTAGGCAACAATATATTTTAGTTTCTCAGCTCCTTCAATCTCGATCACTGCATCTTCCCCAGAAATATAAAAGAAGCAAATGCTTGAAAGTTGTTCAAAAAGCTACTTGATTGAAAGATTTACATTGCAGTTGATTAACTTCCAGTTAGTTGGTTTCTCAAATAAAAAGATTAACAAAGCATGAAGCCATAATCATGAACCAAGGGTTGATCCCACTTAATTGAACTTGGCTACATGATCCATTTTTCAAAGTATTTGGCTTCGGCTATGTGGGTATCTTGGTGATCATATTTTTACTTCGACCTGTCTCGTTTTTACAGATTGATAAACTTGTATTCTTATCATATTAAAGTTGATGACTAGCCAGAAAGAAATCGCAATAGATGGGGAAGGATACTTTGAGAAGAAGGCATTTGATGCTTTGATTTAAATGCGAGTGCTTTTATCCTCTGCCATAGACAACCTACTTAATGCACTCGTACAGTAAGACAAAACAAAGTAGAGAGAGAGAGAGAGAGAGAGAGAGAGAGAGAGAGAGAGATTTTGGGCGACCTGGATCGGGACGAGCAGAACTGATGAGCTGCAGGGAGACACACTTGCCCAACAATTCATGAATCCGATCAAGCAATGAGGCTTTCGCATCTTTGAAGTCCAACACGTTTTTCTTCAATAACACTACTGTCCCTTTGACCTTCTTGCTGTCACCCACCTTGTGGTTCTGCTTCTTTTTGTTCTTGCCACAGAGCTTCTCCATTGTTTGCTATATGATCTCTGAAATGGGACAAAACCTCATCAAACACAGTAGCACAAGAATTAAAAAAAGAAAGGACAGAGAGAGTTGGTAGGGAAGTTTAATGCGATCTAGAATAAGAGGGGACCAGATATATTCAGTACACATAGAGAGGAAGATTTGGCTAGGAGGGAAAACATTCACAGCTCTGTTTTGGTGCTTGCAATCTCTCTCTCTCCCTCTGTTATTGACTTGTGCAAGACTTGGGTATTTATGGCATGCAGCAGCTCAGAAATTGATGATGCCACCTGTACCGTGGGATCCTACCGGAATTTCCTATGCTCTCTCTGTATAATAATTAAAGAAGAAATATTTTACAATCCTATGTTAGACATTTTTTTTTATTTTTTTTATTTTTTTTCTCAACAGGTGTATAGTGTAGAATTATTGAGTAAAAAAATTCTAATTAAAAAAATTCTAATTCCCATTGGCAACCACGACTTTGAAAAATTTATTATGTAGTGCAAATATTTTTAAATAAAATTATTCTATAATTAAAAATATTTGATTCCACATGGGTGAAAATCGAGCGTAGTAGAATTACCATCAGCTAAATAATCATCAAATTATCCTTGTTGAGATTTTAGAGATGAGTTGAGATGATTTGTGAATAGTCGAATAAAATATAATTAGAATATTATTTTTAATATTATTATTATTTTAACATTTAAAAAAATTAAATTGTTTATTATATTTTAAAAATGCTAGATCTCCCGTTGGGAGTCCCGCTGGGGTCTAGAACATATTTTATTTATAAGTTTTGTTAAGTTTTTTTAATATAATTTTTTTAATAATTTTAAAAATATAAAAAAGGTCACAATATTATTAAAAATATTTTCTTAATCATGAAGTAAAATATATTTTTTATTTTACTTAGTGATTAAGAAAGTATTTTTAATGATTTTTTTTACTTTATAATTAGAAAAGTACTTTTTAATAACGTTTTAAATATTTAAAAGTGTTTAAAAAATTATATTAAAAAAAAACTTAAAAAAAAAACACATAAAAGTGATGTGCTAAACCCCAACAGGAGTCAGTGTATCACCTATTATATTTTGTGCAGAAATTTAAAAAAATTATAATAATGAGATGAAATGAGTTGAAGTAAATTTATCACCTATTGTTTAACTACTCCAATTAATTCATAAACCAATATATGGTTAATTAATTTCTAAAAAAAATCATAAATCATCTTGAGACTCTTTAAATAAAAGTCACGTTTAATTAAATATATGAATGAGTGCTTAAATAAATAAATAAAAATGATTTGAAGTGTGGCATTATTTGAAAGCTCTAGCAGCCTCCTACTTAGGGGATGATCCTCCTCTGCTTGAAATAATTTGAATTAATTTCGTCTAACACATTTATCTAGGAGTGTGGCTCAATACAAATTAGGGCAAAAGATAAAATTTAAATAAGTCATTCGTAATTATAATACAATAAAATATAAGTTATTATATAGAATAATTTTCAAACTTTTCAATAAAATAAAATTTTATTTTAAAGTCTTTAAATAAAAGCTTTTTTGAATTTATATTTTATACAACAACGTAAAATGAGATCTCAATATAAATTTTGTGCCTTAATTAACAAAATCTTAAAATGATTATTTAAAATATAAATAATACATTGTATTAAATATTAAATTTAGTATTATGACGGCTTGCACATATTAAAAAATGTAAAAATTATTTAAAATCTTATTTAATGAATTGGTTTTTAATTTGTTTCAAAAGAAATTTTTAAAAAATACCTGACTTTTATTTTTGGGACTTATATAGGGTGGAAGACTTACGCAATGGCCTAAATGATATTACCATTGAGCAGGCCTGCACATATCCTACTTTTATAATAAAGTAAAGAAAAAACAAATTGCGCTACCTTTTTATCCTACCATTGTTATGTATTTAAATATTTTTTTATCCTATAGTTATATATATATATATATGCATGTTACAATTAATCAATATAGAGTCCCATATATATATATATATATATATAGTCATTGTCACCGCACCAGTAAACTTAAATAGAAATGATATTTATGATTTTAAGGTATACAAACTACGCTCATTTTAAAAAAATTGAATAAATATTATATTTATATAAAAATAATAATATTTTAATTGTAAAACTTACTTTTTTACTAAAAGAGTATACGGAACTTAACTCTATTCTTTTAAGGATTGATTTAGAGGGTGAGACAAAACATAAAATTTTCATCTCATCTAATCTCATTATTACATATTTTTTAAATTTTCATACAAAATATAATAAACAATTGAACTTTTTAAAATTATCAAAATAATAATAATATTAAAAAATAAAATTTTAAACTTTCATCTCAAAAACTAAAATTCTCATCTCAGTATCTCTCAAAGCAGCCCTAAAACTATCTAACATTACTATTAAAAAAATATATTTATTTATTTATATATATCAACTAGGATCGATCGATAAGTCTAGCGGGTTCAAAATGGGGAAGGTCCACTTCATTTATGATTCCACAAGGCAAACAAACCGTGTTTCGAAAATATCTTGGAATAAAACAAACAACAATTAATTCGGAGACTTCTAAGGACAACAGTTGTGAGGTAGGATGAGAATAGTACTACCCTAAATTGATCTTTTATTTATTAACATCATCTATCTTTAGCATTAAATAGCTATGAATATGAATTGCCCACATCACTCCTGATGATTAGACAGACAGGAAAGTTACATTATAAGAAATTTCTGGACAGGATCGATCGAGCTTCTCATGATCTTTCCAGTACCTTTCGTTCACGCCATGCCAGTATAATGACATGAATTGATCTTTCTTTCTTTTGAAGGAAAAATCATCCAAATTAAGCTTCATTGAATAAGTAACAGCTAATTATCGAAAAGTCAAAGGCCTATAGCCTGATGATTACGGAGGTTTTGGGTTCGAAACCCACCTCCCCAAATATTAAAGAAAAAGAAAAAAAGAAAAAAACCCCACTCTATGCTGGGAAAGATTTGTTCATGATGCTGATTGCTGGCCTTAACCCACAAGGCCCAACATGAAATTTCACGATTAGATTGATCATTTTTGTAAGATAATTTAATTTAGTTTATAAATTTTAAAATTTGAATCTTACAAATTAAATATTATCATTTAAGTGATGTGAAGAGTATACTCTAAATTACACCGACTTGATAATAGAACATCTATTTTTATAACTATATATACATGCATTATTCGGTCATTGTATTTTATGTATCATGGAATCTCCCGCTCTATCTATTAATAAGATCAGTGGCACTGGATATGATGAACAATTAATTAATCTAGCATTGATACCATGAATTATGTTAGAAAATACAAGGAATGATTACTCTCTTTTAGATATGGACAGTCAATCACGAGTGACCCCAGGAACAAATTAATTAATCAAAACATGGCTCAAAAAATGTGGACCCCTCGTCATATTCTCACGTCAAATATGCTATAATTTCATCATGTTTGATGATATGCTGCATGGCGTGGCGTCTCAAAGTTGTTAACTATATAGGTATGAAATTTTATCTTTTCTTACCTTTTGAAATTTGAGACCTTCAAGTTTGGATATATAGTTGAGATGATCATGTTTTATTGAAAATTAAATTAAATATTAATTTTTAATATTATTTTTATTTTAAAATTTAAAAAATTTATCTTATTTATTATATTTTTATATAGAAATTTAAGAAAGTTACAACGATAAAATGAGATATTTTATATATCCAAACCCACCAACCAGAACCATCCCGATCGGCCATCAATGAGTTTCCGTACGATATTTTTGTGTTAAGAATTTTCTATAATTCAAAGAAAGACAAACACACTTTTTAGAGCCTACTATATTAATTTATAAGTATTGTGAAAAAACAGTATGAATCAATACTAATATTAAATACAGTAAAATTCACGTGATGATCATGTATATATCATGCACAATTGTAAAATGTCATGTCTCATATGTAAGATATAATATACATGAGCTAGCTAGCTCCACAACAACTCATGTCATGCTGCTAATTTTCTCTACAATAATTTAAACATTATAAAATCTCATCAGCAACCAAAGCTTTCCACGACTACTACTATTGATGGCAGCTAAATTATTAAATTATACATGTGTGATATTACAATATTAATATGCCAAAGCAAGGTTCAATGGAGTTGTTGACAGTTAGACGTTATCTCTTCTAAACCGCCCTTTTTTCCGTCTGCTTGTTTGTTTGTGTGGGTTTCGCATATCAAGATACGAGTAAATAATTGGTAATTAATACTATATAATATATTCTGAGAAAGAACGTGATAGGACAGACCTTTCTTTTGTGTTTAAAAGGTAACAGGAAATTTCAGAGAAAACAGTTGTGATCTGTCCTATTGTGCAATGTGCATGCAGGCACATGCATCGATCATGATAACAACTAATTTAACTGTCTGTTTTGCTTTATAATATCTCACCAATATATATATATATATATATATAATATGTATTGGGAGAGGGACAAAAATATTGTATATTTGTCACCGTGACATGTGCCCCATGTGACCTGTATAGAGGTATATATATACTGCTCGACCTAATTACATGACGACCTTGAAGTCGTATTAATTAAGTTTATTCCATAAGTTATAATTGTATGAATTAAGCCCTTTTATTTCTACAAGGTGTTATTAATATGTTCATTGACACGGTGTATATATATATAAATATGTATGTACATATATATATATAGAAAAATACTGATATCCTGCTGGGGCCTCTCTTTGGGGTCTAGCACATTTTTTTTTAATGTGTTTTTTTAAGTCTTTTTTTTATATAATTTGTTTTAACAATTTTAAATATTTAAAAAAAATAAAAAAAAATTCACAATATTATTAAAAAATACTTTCTTAATCATGAAGTAAAATAAAAATTATAAAATATAATTTTTTATTTTACTTAATAATTAAGGAAGTATTTTTTAATAATTTTTTATTTTACTTTACGATTAAGGAAGTATTTTTTAATAATTTTTTTTTACTTTCTGATTAAAAATGTGTATTTTAATGATCTTCTAAATTTATTTTATTTTATTAAAATATTTATAAGTGTTAAAAAAATCTATGTAAAAAATGACTTAAAAAATACACACAAAAAATATATATACATAAACACGTGACTACTAATTGAGCATGCTACATCCAACGGGAAGGAGAAGCGGGAGTGAAGAGCGGGGGCTGCAGTAGTCATATATAATATATATATATATATATATATATATATATAAAAGTGTGTGTGTGTTAAAATATGTCAACGTACGATTTCAAGAATCAAAAGATAATTTTAAAAAATCATGTGAAAAGTTGAAAACTGAAAAGGACGGTGCCAGAGTGGCGTTCTTGATTATATGGCGCGAATGGCCCCAGCCCGGTTGGAAAGTTAGGGTTTCAATGGAAATTGCTTGCCGTTTGAGATGGGTTATACATATATATATTAATTATTATTATGCATCTATAACAGTATAGTTTTTCTTTATTTGCATGCTTCTATTTTCAGCAATATTCGTGATCAAGTGGGATTTAACCCATACGCATTTGCAATCAAAGGAACATGTAAAACGCTAGCTGCTGACTTATAAGCAAAGCAACTGAAAATTATTATGACATGACATCTTATAAAAAAGAATGTTACCGAATTAACCCAAAGAAAAACAAATACGTATGCATGTCTCGCATGCATGCATGCATGAGTTAGTCGAAAAAAGTGGCATAAATCATGCATAGATGAAAAAATAATAACAAGTTGCTTAGCAGTCGTTGGATAAGCTGTATCATGCCCAACCCATGTTCATGATCATGGCACTGTCGATTGGTTTGTCTTCTATAAATATTTATATATATATTTATATTATATATATGTATTCCTTGGAGAAGAACAGCTAGCAATCAATCAGAAAAGAAAGCCAATAATACTAACGAAAAACAAAGATATAATCATGTCAGAAACGTGCCTTCAAATCAACTCTACCTGCAGCTTAAAGGTGGGAACTTGTTCTAGACGTTAGATATTTTGTTTGGTTGAGTAGGATGTTGGAATTAAGCATATTCTGTTCCTGTTGCATGTTGGGATCCCTTACAAGGCATCTTATTATTAGCTCCATCTTGCCTTCAAAACAACATATAAAAATGTTCCTAGCTAAAATAATAACTTATTAAGGAATCCCTTTGTTTTATTAATGAGTAATGCTATACTCCATATTAATTCTTATCCTATTTTCATTTTATTATATAAGATGTGATATATTTATTATTATTAGATAATAAAGATTCATCTAAATATATCATATTTTACATAGTATTGGATGATATTGTAATATATAAAATTTTACGTTATTAATTTATTACATGGATTTGATTGATAGATGCAGATTCCCATCTAAGAAAGTAGGGGAAAAAGCTTCTTTTTTTTTTTTTTCCTCCTCTCGAAACTACCATCATATGATAATTTGGAGTATACCCTCAACCAAGTGATCTTGCAATTAAATGAAGGGTAATTTCATCTCTCTCTCTCTCTCTCTCTCTCTCTCTCTCTCTATATATATATATATATGCTAAAAGCCTAAGGGCTCGTTTGGGGTTGAGATGAGATGAAAATATTCTGAATTGTAATAAGATGGTTTAAGTTGAGTATTTTTTGAATTTTGAAAAATGAGAGAAAAAAATATTATAAAATTAAAATATTGTTATAATATAATTTTATAATATTATTTTTATTTAGAGATTTGAAAAAGTTGAATTGTTTTTTATTTTTTGTTTGAAAGTTTGAAAATTTTGAAATGATTAGTTTGAAAATGTTTATGTTTAAATGATGTCTGGGAAGAAAATGAGAAGAGAATTTTAAATTGAGATCTATTTTCAAACAAGCCTTAAAACTAAAATTGATATGTTTCTGAGGTGGTAACTGATACGGAGAATTCGTGTTAAGGTCTGAATTATAGTAGCTCAAAGTTTAATTAACGTTTGTATTGACATCCTAAATTATTCTCCAATATAAAGAAAAAAGATGTATTATACTCACAAAGACGTTTTATAAAAGTAAACTCATAAAATGACGTAGTTTCATGTGATTCATTAAATCTAACTAGTTTATAATAAAAATAATTTTATAATTTGACGTATTACATCAAATTACGTTAATTTATAAATTTATTTTTATAAAGTTTCTTTTGTGATTAATGCATTTTTGTAAATTAAGAAAACATCATTTTTCAACAACACTATGTCCTATCTAAGAAAATAGGGTAAAATACATTTGTTTACTCGCGAAACTACAATCATTTAGACCCTCATTTAAATGAAGGGTAAGTTCATGTTTACATTATATATATAGAATATATATATATATCTCTGCTAAAAGCCTAAAACTAAAATTGAGGCCTGAATCATGGTAGTAAGCCAAAGTTTAATGAATGTATATTGACATTGTAAATTGTTCTCCAATTTAAAGAAAAATTCATGTTTCAACAACACTACGTATCCAACTCGTTCATTAAATAACTAAGACATTATTTATTTAATTTATTTATTTTTTTTAAATTATTCGTTCCGTTCTCAATATATAGATGCTGGATAAACTATAAACTCCAAATATCCTTTTAAAGTAGCAAAAGGACATCTTCTACTTCTAGCTAGGAAGGTGACATATCCGTCTCTTACTCCCGTCCCTCTTTGACTTGTAATGGTATTGATGTCTAGAGATCATGATTGGAAGACGATTTTGATTTCTTTCTTACTTTATAATAGTAATGCCAAAGAATGCACTTTAAAAAAAAAAAATCCCAAAGAATGTTATGCTGTATATATGGATTTTGTGGCGATAGACTAATTACCTCCACCAAAAATAAAATAAAATCAAAAGATGTGTCTTTCCAAGAAATGAAGGACAAATTGTTTATTTTATCACAATTAATTTTTTTCTCTTTATTTATTTATTTATGAAAAAATAAATATTCTTCTTGTTTTTATAAAGCATGGCCATAATTTTTAATTTTTTTTTATCAAAATATCAGGTAAAGAAAAAAAGATAATACTAACTATACTCACAAAAAACTTATAAAAAATTAAAACTTGCATATCCACTCACTTTCATTAAAAAGAATAAAATATATAAAAAAATAAAAAGAAAAGATTGTGAAAAGTTAGTGGATATATAAACTTTTTTAAAGTCCATTTAGCATTTTTCAAGAAAAAATATTAACTGAAGTTATTCATAGGCTTATGGGTGTTAATGTAATTTAGTCACTTTTCTGGGAAAAAAAGAAAGTAAATTACTATTTTTATCGCCCGTTCTTAAATTTATATTTCGTTTTTGGTTTTCTTTGTAAGCGTAGGGATAGAGGGAAAGAGAGTCTCAGAGAGGATAAAGTCTACAGAGACGGATCTCCAAGGAAACTCCTCCCCCGAGTCCTCTCTGTTCTCTAAACCGATATGTTTGGCATTTCGAATTCCGGCAATTGATTCATGCCCCCATTTTTTTGTAACCAATCGTACACATACGCACAAAGAGAAAAAAAGACCTCGCCCCTGCAGAAATTATTTCACCTTTTTGAGATATTAATATAGCCGAATCGGGTGTTTCGGTTCTGGCATGTCAGAGTAATGGGTTCACGCAGACGATCAGCTCCTCCTCCTCCTCCCTCTCTACGTGACGACGTGGCGATCTCAGGCAGGCGATTCTGATTCTTATTTTTCTCATTGTTGATTGTTATCGTTTCTACTGGATTTTCTCTGAAGTTTCCTTCTTTTGATTTGAAACTTTTATTTTTGATCTGTACATTTGATTTATTTTTTTATTTTTATGTATTTCGAATCATTGCTTTCATATATTCTAGCCTGCTGATTTTACCAAAAAAAAAAAA
>QEOT01006261.1:95193-116005 GCA_003123785.1 Pterocarya stenoptera
AAGTGTTGTTGAATTTTGCAGAACTCCATGAGAGGCAGCATCAACAGGAAGTTGAAAATCTGACACTCAGTGCACAACCTATAAAAACTTTGAAGTTTTTCATTTTGGCTATTGTTCAATATGTTAAGCGGTCACTATTATATCTGTTGGCAAAAGGTGGATGGCTAATGCTTTTGAGCACAGTGGCAGTGGCTATCGGAATTCTTGTTATAGCCATTGATGGCCCTCATGAGAAGGTATCTAGCTTTTGCATTACCGTTGTTTTTTTAATGAGCAATGTTGAATTTATTAAAAATAAGTATACAAAACGAGGAGGTAGAGAGTCCTAAAAAACTTCCCATACAACAAGTACAGTGTATCAAATTAAAAATAACAGAAGGGCAATACAGCCAAAATTATGGTCCAGATCATGGTAGAGTTTTCCATGCCCTTATTCTCACCATCATAGGAAAAAAAGTAAGAACAAATTTCTTCTTCATGCAAAGAGATGACATAAGGCTGTCTCCCAAAGGAAGAAGTTCCTTTGAGGTGCCGCTGCTTCTTTTTTCCTTCTGGATAAAAGGGGTAGAAAATGGAGTAAAAAAGAAAAAGAAATAAAGGAAAAGTGTTGTAAAACAAACCAATGATCAGCCAAAAGGGGCTCGGATTCCAAAATCTAGTCTTAAAGTGGCGGAGAATGTCGTAAACAGAGGTAGGTGTGATAGTCACATGCATTAGCAACGGCATGCGACAGCCCCACATCAATTGAAAGGGATCGCAGATCAATGGAGCTTGGAGGTGGAGAGGCAACAGTTCCATCAGTATGGGGTGCATTGGTTGAATGGTTGGTGGTGGTCTGAAAGTAGTAGATCTAGCTTGCAAAAGCCTAATAAGAGGGGGTAAAATGGAAAAAATGGGAGAGAAGGACCAAAGATAGAGGAGAAAGGGGGAGCGGAAGGAGGGGATTTTGGATTCAAAGATGGGGGAGGAGGCTTTTCCCTTCGTCCGGAGAGTTTGGGGCATAGGAGGAGTTTTGGGGGGAAAAGCTTTTTCGAAAGGGGGATACTGTAATGGCCCCTGCCTGTGCATTACTGTTGGTTTTTCTTTATCTTAGCAGCTCCATTTTTGGTAGCACATTATTGTTTGTGAGTGGATGAAAAAATCTTTGTAAGGCTATACCCTTTTTTTATTAGGCAAATATTACAAGAAAATAAGCAGGGATCTATAAGGCTATGCTTGTTTTGCACAAAAGGTTTCCTGCCCCAAAAATAGTTTCCAATTTTTGGGTATGCTGGTTTTTAAATGTTTTAAAAAAATATTGGAAATGATGTCAAAAACACTTTCGTACCACACAAAAGATCATTCTCCTCCACCTGCACTCCTATCTTTGACACAAATACAACTTTCTGTAACCCTCTCTTGTCCACCTTCTTATCCTCTTATTTCTTTGATGTCAAAAAATCGGCCATAACAACAAAAACAACTATGAGGATGAATCTTTTTTTTATTTTTATAAGTAATTAATAATATATTAATAAAGATGGGCAAAATCCAAGTACACAAGATGGTATATAAGAGCTAAGACCTATCTAGGTCGTAGTAAGGGAAACTAAAAATTCATGAAAATTCAGGCCATTAAAATCTAAAGCAATGGCCCATAGAAATAAAGTGCTGAAAAATAGAATTCGAAGTTCCTCTGGAGACCGCTCCTTGTTTTCGAAAGTCCGATCATTGCATTCTTGCCATATACACCACATAATGCAGATTGGGATCATTTTCCACACCGCCTTGATTTGATGAACTGCACTTGGAAGTGTCCAGCTGGCCATTAGATCAACCACAGAGGCAGGCATAACAAAGGATAGCTCAATCCGGCTAAAGACTTCCACCCACAAGGCTCTAGATATCTTGCAGTGTAGCAAGAGGTGATCTACTGTCTCGCCAGATCTCTTACACATACAACACTAGTCAAGTATAACTATCCAGGGCTTCCTCAGATTATCGGTAGTCAAAATTCTTCCCAACGCTGCTGTCTAAGTAAAGAAGACCACTTTAGGGGGCGTCTTATTTCTCCAAATTCTCCTCCAAGGGAATGGAAAGTTTGCGGCATGGGAAAGAGACTTATAAAAGGATCGAATTGAGAAAATGCCTTTACCCGCTAGAGTCCACCACATCCTATCACCTTGCAGTCTATTGGGCTTCACAGAATAGAGAAGGCTAAAAAAAGCCTCAAATGTGTCCACTTTCCAATCTTGCGCCGCTCTACTAAAAGTGACATTCCATTGCACTTGGTCTCCTGATAGAGTCATAAGATCCTTTACTGAAGTATCCTGGTTATGTGCCAATCGGAAAATAGCTAGAAATGCATCCTTTAGAGCCTCATTCCCACACCATATGTCTCTCCAAAACTTAATGTGCAAACCCCTCCCTAACACCAATTTAGAATGGCTACTAAAAGCCCCCCACCCCTTCCTAATGTGTTTCCAAACTGCCACATCGCTGACCCCAGATTTCTCTTCAGTACACCAACCCCCCCACATGCTTCCATATTTACAATCAATCGCCAGTTTCCAAAGGGCTTCAGGCTCCTTGCTATACCTCCATAGCCACTTCCCAAGTAAGGCCTGATTGAATTTTCTAAGATTTTTTATACCCAGGCCACCTGACGAAATTGGTCTACACACCTTAACCCAGCTGACCAGGTGAAATTTGAATTTATCCCCTATCCCGCCCCATAGGAAATCACGATACAGTTTATCAATCCGAGCCGCTACCCTGGCAGGCAATTGAAACAAAGATAAGAAGTACGTCGGTAAGTTAGAAAGGGTGCTCTTAATAAGAGTCAAACGGCCACCTTTCAACAAATAAAGTCTCTTCCACCCTGCCAATTTCCTTCCTATTTTCTCTATAACTGAATCCTATATGGATGAGGCCCTGGCGACAACCCCCAATGGCAATCCCAAATAGGTAATGGGAAGAGAAACTACCTTGCACCCAAGAATACTAGTTAATTGCCTAGTGTTGCTCACATTCCTCATTGGCACTAACTCTGACTTGTCAAAATTAATTTTCAGACCTGACACTGCTTCAAAGCATAATAACAAAGCCTTCACTGCCCTCAATTGGTTTCTATCTACCTCATAGAACAGGAGCGTGTCATTTGCAAAAAGTAAATGAGACAAAGTAATAATGCCCATGTTTGGGTCACCAATTGAAAATCTATCCACAAAACCATGCGTAACCATCGCTGATATCATCCTACTCAAGGCCTCCATAATGATAACGAAGAGAAGTGGGGACAGAGGATCTCCCTGCCTTAGACCTCGAGAGCTGTTGAAAAAACTGGTAGGGTAGCCATTAATCAATATAGAAAATCTGGCTGTAAAGATGCACCAACTAATCCAAGAATGCCACCGAGCCCCAAAGCCACATCTCCCCAACAAATACAAGAGAAAATCTCAATTTACATGGTCATAAGCCTTCTCCATATCTAGTTTGCAAATAATTCCAGTGGAGCCCGCCTTTAATCTGCTATCCAGTCCCTCGTTCGCTATAAGGATTGAATCCAAAATTTGTCGTCCCTTAACAAATGCATTTTGTGGCTTCGAAATGATCTTATCCAAAACCGTCCCCAATCTGTTGGCAAGAACCTTAGAAATAATTTTATACACCTCATTCACAAGGCTAATGGGTCGAAAATCCTTAACCCCCGCCGCTCCAATCTTCTTTGGTATCAACGTAATGAAAGTAGTATTTAGACGTTTCTCAAACTTACCAACTAAAGATACTTTCTGGAACACATTCATAATGTCCTCTTTCACCACCTCCCAACAAGCTTGAATTATGAGAATGAATCTTCCTAATCTCAGAGCAAGAAGGCCACTAGAAACTGAGCCACCAAGCAGAAGCTCCACCTTTTTTTAGGAAACTGCCTTTTCCTCCATGCATAATATCTCCCTGTCAATGAGGAGCTGCTCTCTGCTGGCTACAGTGATGACCTGGTTGGGGAAATCCAGTTGAATGTTGCCACTGCACTTGCGTCTAAGACTAGACTGAATCAGTGCGCCGACCAAGGAGTTGAGAGACTAGTATGTTCTTGTGTGTGAGTTTGTGAACGCAATCTACACAGACCAAAGTACATGGTCAGCCTTGTCACCGTCAAGTGCATTGTGATGGCTCAGCCCCCATATGGCGAGTTGGGAGGGAAAGTGATGGACCAATGAAAATAAGTTTTTCGCTATTTCAGGAAGTCATGTTGCACCCACAATGCGTTAACTTTCTTTGATTTGGAAATCACTTTCTGTTTGCCAATACTTGTTGCTTAAATCAAGTATCAGCAAATGCTGAAAAGTTCCCCATAAAAAATGTTTACGTCAAAAAGACCACCTAAATGTGGTTCATATCCCATTTGTGAATATCTGGCTCACTTGTATCCCAGGAAACTATAAAGCTCCCTGTTGCGATTAAAATGTTGACTTCCTGACACCATCCTGTATGTGCGATTAGTTCTAAATGTCTCAATACCAACCTAAATTGCATATAATTATTATAGTTCTGACCTGTAATCAGTTTCCTAGCACCATTTTAAGGTTTTTGGTTGTAATAAGGTTAAAGTTTATCTCTTTCTGTGGACTGGATGGTGGATTCCATTTGAGTTCAATTTTAGCATGTTATTGTTGATTATTTAGATTTTATTCTTTTCTTGGCATTTGTCTTCGTGTTGTTTTGTCATTCAGATAAATTGATGTTGACTCATGTTTCTGCAGCACGTTGAGGAGCTTTCTAAATATATCCGGTTTGGACTATGGTGGATTTCTCTTGGAGTCGCATCTTCGATTGGGCTTGGTAAGGAAAAAAAATTCTTGAAGGTCATGTGTTAGTGGTTGGATGAGTTTTGTGCTCATGTAAATAATATCTTAGGAGGCAAATTTTGTTAGTTATCCTAGGTATTATGTTATGAACTAGGAAAAAATGAATTGGTTTTTTTATGTTTGTTTGAAAATATGTAGGTAGTATATAACTTGAGGAAGTATTTTTTCCATTATTCTTTCTAAAAAACATCTCAGTTTGAAATGTCTTGACCAGTCCTGTGTACTGTATGAACCCTGAAATTGTAAAATCAATGTTCATTCCGTTTGTTTTTCTTCAGGATCTGGTTTGCATACTTTTGTCCTTTATTTGGGGCCCCATATTGCACTGTTCACCATAAAAGCAATGCAGTGTGGACGCGTGGATTTAAAAAGTGCCCCTTATGATACTATTCAGTTGAAAAACGGTCCTTCATGGCTTGATAAGGCTTGCTCTGAATTTGGGCCACCATTGTTCCCATCATCACATGGTTTGCATGTTCCACTTAGCAGCATATTGCCACAGGTTCAGATTGAGGCTGTTCTATGGGGTCTTGGGACTGCTGTTGGAGAGCTTCCTCCATACTTCATCTCAAGGGCAGGTATGAGGAATATGTCTTGTGTAATACTTTCCTACTGAACTGAGATTCCTGAGACTAATATATCTCCCTACTTTGTTTTGAGCTCAAGGGGATTTGAACCTTAGACCGAGACGTGGGGGGAGCATATCCCTAAGCCCAAGGCCTTTATCAATTGAGCCAACCCCTAGGGTGATTTTGAGCCAAAGTTGAAACCTTGATTGTACGCAGCCCATGGGCTTTTTTCCTTTTCAGTTTCACTGGGCCTTATAATGATGCATTTTATTGTAATTTACTTAAAAATAAAAATATAACCGCATTACGTAGGTACATGGATTGAAATTCATTTGAGTGAAATTTTAATGTTTTAAGTTGAACATCAAGGGCATGATCATACTGCTTAGCTAGCTTCCTTGGCTTGGTAAAAACATCTGCACTTCCTTAGCAACCTAAACAAATATGCCAATCATGCTTGATGTGTTGTTAAGGATCAACATTAGCATTCCTAGGATAACACTGTACTTCCTATTGATGATATTACTTTGCACATATACTAATCTACCTCTTACTAATATACCACTTAATGCAGCAAGCATTTCAGGTAGCAAATTCGAGGCTATGCAAGATTTGGATGCCTCCCCAACTGAAGGCAAAGGATTCATTGCTACTCGACTAAATCAAATCAAACACTGGCTTTTATCACACTCGCAGCACTTGAACTTCTTTACAATTTTAGTTCTCGCATCGGTTAGTTTGGAGTTTCTCCAACTTTGTTACTCGAATACTTTATAAATCGCCTTATTGGAACCTTTTAATATGCAACGCTGTATAATAATTTGTTTTCCTTTTTTTTCCCTCAACCCTTGTGGAGTGTAAACCCTTTAATACCTCAACAGGCCCTGAATTTCTAAACCTTGAACCTGTATGTTCTGTGCTGACAATTACTTTCATTTGTAAATTTTTATGAGCTCCCAAGTTCAATTTGAAATTATATTTTTATTGTATTTTAAATAATATAAGCAGTATATGTCATTGGCAATGCTTATCATAGACAGTTCTTTTCTCTAATTTTGACAGTTCCGGTTCTTATAACTTTTCATGTGATGTGCATTCTTCAATGGCAACAGTGTCCTTTTTTATTATGCATGCTGCCAATTAACTTTAGTATTTTTCAGGTGCCAAATCCTCTATTTGACCTTGCTGGAATTATGTGTGGACAATTTGGGATTTCATTTTGGAAGTTTTTTCTTGCCACATTGATTGGAAAGGCAATTATTAAAACTCACATACAGGTTTGTGAATTCTCAAATTCTGCGGATCATATTATTAGTTTTAGTTTGTAATTTGTTTCATTTTGCTTTAAGTATTTTCCTATGGCCTTGCCAATTGCGTTGTTCACATCGTTCACAACAGTTGGATAATCAGACTGCCATTTAAAACATATGTATGCATAGATGTATCAATCTGTTAATGAACTATGGCAGAGGAAAATATATTTCATGCTTGCATGCATTCGTTCACACATACATATACATATATAAACCCCTAGGGGTTGGCTCAAGTCGTAGGGGCATTGGTTTTGGGGATATGATCCCACCAGATCTAAGGTTTGAACTCTTGGGTGCAAACTATATCCAAGGGTCACATCCCATCGTTGAAAAGCCAATGATTTACCTAATCTGTATGGCGTGGGTGCATTGCGTGGGGCCAGAGTTGATCATTATCATTTGCATGGTCTCCAGGGTTCATCATTATCAGAATGTGTGTGTAGTGTTAATTTCAGAAGCCCAAATCTGTTTCCATATGGTGTGAGTGCATTGCATGGGTCCAGAGTTAAACCGGGTAAAAAACATGTATAATTGGTACGGTCTCCAGGGTTCATCATCATCAGAATACATGTGTGTGTGGTGTTAATTTCACAAGCCGTAATCTGTTTTGGCTTTTTTTCTTTTCTTTTTTTATCTTTTTCTGCAGACGATTTTTGTCATCGCAGTTTGCAATAATCAACTCCTTAACTGGATTGAAAACGAATTGATATGGTTACTGAGCCTTATTCCTGGTTTTGCTACTGTCTTGCCTGGCCTTGTTGTCAAACTCAATGCTGTCAAAGCCAAGTATCTGACAGCACCTCCTCCTGCGGCCTCAAATATTAAGGTATTCAGCCATGGAATATAAGGCATCCATCTAATTTTGGCAAGGTTTTGACGTCAGAGCCTCACATCATCATTGTGTAAAGACATCTAACCTCATTTTTCTATATAATTTCTTGTAAAACCTTCCCAGGTAAAGAAATGGGACTTCTCACTTGCTTCAATCTGGAATACTGTTGTGTGGCTCATGCTCATGAACTTCTTGGTCAAGTTTGTGACGGCAACTGCCCAAAGTTATATGAAGAAACAACGGGAAAATGAGGTAGCTGCATCGACAAACAGGTCATCTACATCAGCTCTTTCAAATTGAATCCATCACTTGATACCAAATGAAGTGGCAGCCTTGGTGTCCCTACAAGTATAACTTATGGAATTTTCAACAAGGCTATATGTGACGTCCACACAAAAACTCTACATCGGAAGCCCCTATTAGAAGCCTGTATAGAATTAGGAAAACAATGGACAACAAGTAAAATCTGCAGGTTTATTTCCCTGTTTTATGCTGGGGGAAGCATTGTTTTGGGTAATTTTTAGCCCATTGTGGACTTCTGATGAAATTAGAAACTGGAATCTTATTATTCTTTTGCAATGCCAAGCACAGATTATATAAAGCTCAAACAATTGAGGTTTTAAAACATCTCTGTTATATCTTGACACTCACACCATTCCCCTACAGTGATCTTAGCTGTCCTCTGAAGTGTTTTATTATTTAAAAGATGTATGCATGGTCTCCAGGGTTCATCATTATCAACATATGTGTGTGTGTGTGTGTGTGTGGTGTTAATTTCAGAAGAGTTTAAAGATGCTCATGGAAGAAGTACTCCCCATAGAAGTTGCTTAAAAGATTACAAGGTACAAGAAATGAGGATTCAGTCAAGGATTTTCCACTAAACAAGTTGCTAGCGGATGCATAATGGCATCTAGAAATATATTTAAGGAGCCCTGATTATTATATTATAGAGAATAGACAATAAAAGTGGTGCATTGAAGTATGTGTCCCCCCTGCTAAGTTCGAGGTTTGATTCTGGTTTTGACTTTGCGTGCTAAATATTCTGCCAATTGAATATATAAGTTTCTATTGGGACATAAAATGTTCATGATCTTCCAGGAAATCAACTTAAATAAACCTCTCCCATTTTATATAATTCTAGATTTGGATAAAAAACATTAATATGTAAGTTTATTTTTGTGAAATCTTTTTGCTGCTACAATACTTCTCTAAATTTATTGAAGAGATAAAATTCAAAACATCCGAAATAGATTAATATATTTATTTGGGTGTATATATATATACTCACACACACATATATATATATACATACTGATGGTTTCAGTTCATCATGGCCACGAATGAGCTTCGATTAAATAATCAAATTGCCCTCTCAATAATGTTATGAGTAAAATCGAGAAAGAAAGATTGCAACTGATTAAAGAAATGATTAGTACAGAATAAAATAACGAGGTGGTTTCAAAGTAAAGTAAGCTTTTGATGATGTCTTAGAAAAATTTAAAAAAAATAATAATAATAAATTAATTAATTAATCATAGGCCACAAGAGATGATGGGTGTGCAGTAATTATATAAATAAAATAAATTTTGAGGTTCGTTGATATTTATTATATATATACATATATATAGAAGAAGCACTGAACTCTAAGATCCATTTTCACATAAAATAATGCTTTGATTTTCTCATACAATTATTGTTGGAGGTAATACCATTTTTTTTAAATTTTTTTTTAAGTTTGATTTGACAAAGACACGTCAAGAAAATAGAAGGAAAAAATAGGTTCAATGAATTTAATTAAAGGAATAGAGTTAGAAAAACGATATATTTCACGTTTTCATGTTTTTTATTTGTCGAGCAGTCCTTTATAATCTCGTAATAACATATTAAAAAGTATTACAGACAACATTATGGTTGTGATTCATGGAAATCATCAGATATTGTGTTTTATTCCCTATGGAATCTTTTCAAGAAACTCGAGTAACCTATTTAACCTATGTATAAATTTTTGCACATTTTTTAAATAAATAAATAAATTTAAATTTAATTATAGATTACAATTTTTTTTTTTTAAAGAGAGTAGACAATATTTACAACTCAGAATATATCTAGCATTATTATTGCTCTATGAATAGAAAAAGAATTATGTTCACATTGTTCAAGAATAAAGCTACACCCACTGACAAAAGCCACCAACGGTGGCTATCGATTGATTTTTTTAAAAAAATGTGAATTTAGTGATAAGGATGTTGTGAATTTATTTTTAAAAAAAAATATTTAAAAATAATGAAAAAAAGAGAAAAATAAAAAAAACGAAAAAATCATTTGTCTTTTTGGTCTCGTGCTACACCGTCGCAGCACGACTCTTATGTTCAGATGGCCTCGGGGAGTGTGGAACTCTACAAAATACGAACATCATTATACAATGACTCTAATCTTAATAAACTATTTTGTGATCGAGGAAATATTATCACATGCACCTTCCTTGCATAATGTTGTGGTCCTTGTGGACCCCCGTTTATGTAATTTATCATTACCTGAGAGAATTAATTTATGTAACTAATTTCTTATAAAAAAAATAAAGAATTAATTTATATAAAATAAGGGAGTGGAGAGTTCAGTTCAACATTCTATTATAAGTTTGCAATAAACGTGTTTTTTGTGAAAAAGAGAAAAAAAATAACGATATGGGTTCAATGAATTGCTCTCCATCCATATCTTTTTATTAACCAAAGAGGTGACCACCAAAAGTGCTGTTTTGAATCAAAACTTTTGATATAAGTTTTTATGGCGGATTGAAACATCCAGACTCCAGTTGATGACCTATTTCGTATTCTTAAGCCAAGTTACAGCAATCCAGTCCAGAATCCTTTTACCTAAAACCACAGATACAAAGGTAGGCTCGGTCGTGGTCCGAGGGGCTTCCGATATCAAAATCAGTTTTCCTCCTTGAAGAATTACAGTAGTATTAAAGTGTTCCTAAAAATTATTCGCACATGAAGTCTGGCTTTTATACGAAATATCAATGAAACATTTTATACCCTATCTCAAGGGTCAATGTCATGCTCACAGTTGCCAAGTCACGATCTTTAATGCGACATAACTTTTGAGCTGGCCACATTAATGCAACGTCGCTCTCTTAGTAATGTCTTAAAGATAAAAAATCGGTACAACTACTTTCCGTCCCCATTGTCAAGGAATGGAGGGTTGTCTGTGATCTCCATTCGCTTACCATCTGTCCTCCTCTTCTGGTACAGTACGTGGGCCGAGTTTCGTTGATGATTATTGTGCCCATAGGAAGGGAGCAATTAGGGTCGAGATGGGTTTCAGTATCTTGCCCAGGCCCAACCCAGGGGGAGTGATTGGAAAACCCCCTCAACATTCCATAGAGATTCATTACCCATTTCTCAAGAAACTCTAGAGAAGAAAATTTAGGGATCTTTTCTTAACAAGGAAAGAAAATACGTTGCTATTAGGTTGCCACATTTGTTCCATCTTTATTAGTAAATACGTGTTAAATACATGCGTTAATTATTTATTTATATTTTTTCTGAGGTGATAGATGCCCCAGTAGAAGTTAAAAAGGGTAGAGTGTAGAAGTTGATGAGGCGAACGACACTAAATCAGAAATCTTCCTTTAACTATATATATAAAAATATGAGAAAATGGAAGAAAATAATTCTTAAAAACTGAAAATGAATGGCTAGATAAATTGTTGGGCATGAGGATAAAGATCGAACAGAAGAAGGAAAGGAAGAGATCAGGGACAAGTAAGACAACTTGGTGTTTAGACTTTTTTTTTCCCCCTATATACAAAGATTCCGATTTTTCCAATATGGTGGGGTAACATTAATCTGAATATTGGGATATATATATATATATACATATACAGATGAACTCCTAGCAGAGACTTTTTCTGCATTTCAAGCCACCATTTTTGAAACTAAGTTGGGACTTAGGAATGTTATTAATTTAGAGGAAGATGCTCTCCAGGTGGTGAAGGCGATCAAAGACTCAGGAGCTAGGTAGAACAGTACAGGATTGTTAATTTGAGACTTCAAAAAGTTCTCACTAAGTTTGATTGCTGCTCTGTTCAACGTATCAACAGGAAGTAAGAAAAATTCTTCTTATTAACCACTATTCAATATCTCACACTGCATATTTTATGAAAAACATTCTCATAACCTATTAAAAATACCTTCATACCTTATGAAAAAATTATAAATATAAAATGTGAAAGTAAATAATCATTGATACATAATAAATATCCTTTATATACATACACATATACATACATATATTATAAGTATGTGTGGTTAGTGAGATCTGGGAAATCTCGTCGGACACGTTAATTAATTTTTCATTTTTTTAAAAATATTTTTAAAATAAATTTAAACATTTAAAATCAAGTTCAATAATAATAATTTCTTAACTATTAAAAAAATTAAAATACACGAGGACAAGTTATAAGAGCATTTTCCAATTAATAATGCTCTACGAAAGCACTATAATATTCTAATCATAATAATTGTTATTAAAATTAAAAAAAAATAAAAAATAAAAAAAATAAACTTTTGATTTTATTTTGAAATATGGGTACCACATTGGATTTTAGTTTTTTAATTTTATTTTGTTTAGATAATACAAAGTCCATAAATAAATAAGACTATTTGGCAAATCACTTGAAATTAGTTGGATCTAAAATTGAATTAATTTATTTATTACATGATCTATTATTAAAAAATACAAATCATATATAAAGCGTACAAATTTAAAGTCGATCTCTTGATTAGTCTAGTGTAGCTTCTATTGTCCCTCCAAAACTTACCCGCCTGTCACATCATCGTATAAATTTGATAGATTTTCGGGTTGGATTTTGACACATACGAGTCCAAATTCCCAAGATCGGGTCATTGCTAATCCTCCAACAACGTGGTAGTGGGCCCCATCTTAATAGTGGGCGGCGCCGAATATATATTTATCGGAATAATTAAAATTAAAATTAAAATTATGTAAAATGTAATCTTATGATTTATTCATAGAAAAAAATATTAGAAATTCCAGTTTTTTCGGAAATATGTTTATATGGATTTTGATTTTATTTATATAAAATAATGCTATTTTATAAAAATATTTTTAATTTAAAATATAATTATAAAAAATATTGTTCGATTAACTGGGGCGTGGAGATCCAAGCCAAAGTGAAAGGAAAACGTGGCAGACGCAAAGACACATGTCGGCGTGGTGAGGGGGCTCGTCGGATTTTGGAAAGGGCCGACACAATTGACGTGGGTGATAGCGGTGGACCCCATCTTCTAGTTGTGATCTTGTTTGTAACATTGTTGTCAGCTTTCTGGACACAGTTATGTAACAGTGGGCCCTACGACCTTTTCCCCACCCACGCTTCTCCAATTTGGACTTTTGGGCTGGTAAATGCTTGGATGGCTGTAAAAAAAGTATATGTATTTATTTATTTATTCAAGAAATTATATTTAAATTCTGCACACCCTATTAAGAAAATTCTAAAATTCATATAAATTTTTTTTTTTCACGATGAACTCTTTTTAAAAGAAATTATCTTTAACATTACTCTATCTATTTATTTTTTTTATACTTATAAGTTAAAAATAAAATAAAATAGGAGTAATTAATTGGCAACAACCTTGAAATCATTGCCGCCTGTCTAATTTATTAACCACATTAGTTGAACATACAACATAGACAAGGATTAAGGAAACCCAATAAAAGTTTCCCGCCTGTCTAATTTATGTTTGAAAAGACACATCAAAGTGCAATTCATTAACTTCGTTTGATTTAAAACCAAATTAGGTGGCATGTTGGGTCCCTACCACTTCCTAGTTCCTAATCTTGATCAATGGTGGGCCCCAAAAGCCCAAAAAGATAAGGTCAAAGTCAAGTGCTATCACCTAAAAATTCTATAAAAAAAAAAATTTGCCATCAAGGCTCAAGAGTCAAGCTCAAACAACAATGTTATTTTTAAATTTTAATTTATTTATTAATGTGGTATAATTTAAGTGATTTTTTATTTTAATTATTTTTTTAAACAAAAGATGTCGATAAACTAAAAAAAAAAGAATAATAGTTTATCTAACTACCGTTGAAAAAGTATAATAGTGGTGCAAAGAAGTTATCCCACGAACTTAAAAAAGAAGAATTAAAACCTCTGAGGAATTTAAGTCAGTCAGTCAGTCAGTCGTCGTCTAGGATGTTGAAAGGAAAAGGGTGTTCCGGCCACTTCAGGTCACCCCCAGGCAACCTAGTTCCGACCAGCGAAGTAAAACGACAGAGTGCAATCCTGTTGAGCTCTATTTACAACATCGATCAAGAGTACTTAGGATCAGAAAGAAGGCAGAGGAGGATCGATGAAGGGAATGACATCGATGATGAAAAGATGCAATGATTGGCAATGGCAGCGTTGGGTATTGAGGATGGGCAATACTACACTACTTCCTGTATTNCAGGAAAAATGGAGGTGGGTATGGGGTTTGTTGGCATGTTGGGGCCATAGGCGGTGATTGTGGGGTCAACAGCAAGTGATATAACCTGACTTTAGATGTATTGTTCATACTCTATTCCTCCATTTTTGAATTGCTGGAATATTAGACTAATTAGTGTGTGTGACAGAGCCATGCCCATTTCGTAAAAAATCGATTCCCTTTGTGGGTCCATCTTCACGAAAAAAGATAGGGAAAAAGAAAACGAAAAGCAACATAAAGAAAGAAAAAAAAAATTACATTTTTGTCTTTCTGATCATCAAAAGCGAAAGAGAATGAGAAACCGAAATCAAAGTGGAAGATCTGTGACTTGGAAGTTGGAACCGTCCCAATATAATTCTCATTTCCTCCATATTCCATCAAGTTCAGGAATTTATTTAATTTTCTTGGATCAATGATTCTATGAAACTTTTTACGTTTCAAATTTGTATTTTTCATTAAAGGTGCAAGGGGGATTGAACTGAGGCTGCTGCCCTTTTTCTTCAAACACTGGACGGTAAATGCTTAAGCAGAACATCTTTTATTACACGTTTACGCAGCATAAATAAATTTATTTAGATCAAAAGGACTCTACGATAAAAGGCAGAGGATGTCAGAAGTTCAGTCCTTTCACTTTGAGTAGTGTTCTGGAAGGTACAAGTCCAAACCGATCTGAGTTATAGGGAGGAGAGTGGGGTCCAAAATCTGAGAACTGTAACTTTGACCACCACCAGGAACAGCAAAATTGGAAGTGGACTTTTGAGTTTAGACCGATGTTTATATATTTTAATTAGTCTGTAAAATAATTAAGGTATAATATTCAATCCAAAGAATCTTAGATAATTACATCTGCAAAAATGGCTATGACACACGTGTACGATGCTGACAATAAAGAGGCGGCCTTTTTCCAACAACCTACTTGTATTTTTCAAAGGGCGTTATCCAAATACACTATGCAGACTGGAAAGACAGAGTATGGCCCACGCCAACTCTCCATATAAAGCCAAGCAACACTCCAAAATGGAGCCTTCATTCATTCAAATACGAAACGACTTTTTCACTGTGCACATATCTTTTTTTTTATATAACAAAGCCAGCGGCAAAGTTCACAAATCTCTCGGCATCTTCTTTCCATTATTGACAGCTCCTCAAATAGACGTGTCTCTCAGCTCCTCAAATAGACGTTGTCTCTTTCTCTCACGCGCACATGCGTTAAGAAAAAATAGCATCGTCGTGAGCGCATAAAGGGGAATAAAGGTTTCAGATATAGCAGCAACAGCAGCATCATCATCACAGGCAAGACAACAAAGATGGGCTCAAAGATTTAAATAAAAAAATTGAGGACTACTGTTTTATGTGCCAGACATATATACACGTACTCCCTCCATTGCATATTTTATGTAAAAAAGATCACTGTTTTGCGGGTTTCCCTGGAAAACTAGACCCGAGAAACAAACGGGAAATAATCTAAAAGCAAAAAGGAACTCCATTACAGCCCCAAAAGAAAGAGAGAGAGTTGGTCTTGCCTTCCTCTCCATCTTCCACGCCATTTCTCCCTCGTCTTTCCAACGAAACGAAACATCGATCCACTCCTTTTCCCCAGCATCCTCCAATGTCATCATCCCAATCAGAATCAATATAAATTTCTAATTATAATCCAGGATCAATCCCGTCAAAATATGAACAAGTGTGCACACATGAATAGACATAAATCCCGAGCAAATGCAACATGGAATCATCTTCCCCACTCGGCTCAAGAACCCAAAATTGTGGGTTCGACTCTGGGCATTGCCTTCCACAGCCGTGATTCCTCGAATGTTACCATCTTCCATTTCTTCTCAGGCTGAGAGAGGGAATGCAAATGAACTTAGGCAAGAAATCTCCTTCGCACAAACTAAGCCTCAGATTGAACATTTTTTCATAATTCACGATCACTTCACATATGGGGCGTTGCAATGTAAAGCACCAAGGGAAGTTTCACTCACCAGCAGGTTGCTTCTGCTCTGCTGGCTTCACCTGAACCGGTGTGGGAATAGCATGAACATAGGAGAAGCTAGAGGGTAAAAGCTGATGCTGATTCCCAGAGGACTGTGCAGCACCAAACTGGGTAACGTGGAGGAAACCCTGCGAGGGTAAGCCGCCACCTTTCATGTGGCTAGCAGCTGTAGCAGCAGCAACTGCCTTTGCAGGATTAGAGGTGTTAATGTTGGCAAGTGTAACTGGAGGGCACAAGGACAACATCCCAGTTGAGGATGTACCCGATGACCCCTGTGACTGCTGCTGTTGCTCACGGCTGTTTCTTGGAAGATAATAGCCACCAGCAGCTGATGCAGAGGTTGTGCCGGTTGGTGCTTGCATGTAGGGATTAGAGAAGAAAAGCTGGGCTTGCTGCATTGTTTGCTTTGGTAGCTGCTGTGGCTGCTGTTGTAGCAATTGAGGCTTAGTTGAATTGCCCGAGGTAGAGGCAACATGGGAATTTCCAAGGATTGAAGGAACATTCCTCCCCCCAACTGGCGATGACTTTCGCAGGGGCACCGATGGTGAGTCCTTGGCCTGCGTTGATGACAGCATAGAACCGGGGCCAGCTTTGTTAGCAGTGGAAGAGGAAGCAGTAGTCCTTGGGCTTCCACCAGCACCCTTTGACATCGAGGAAGTTGTGGGTGAACCAACCATTCCTTGAGGAGATGCGGACTGGTTGCCGTTGGAAGGTTGTTGCCCTTGTGCTATTGTTGATGGTTTTGCACTAGCTCCAAAAGAAATTTGCGTGTGGCTTTGTTGGTTTCTACCTTGCTGTTGAGTAAGGTTTTTAAGGGATGAGGAGGTTGAAGAGGATACAGACGGAGAAGGAACTTGTGAAGTGGTTGTACGTATAGGATTCTTCCACTGAGGAGACTGAGCTTGGGAGTTGTTGCTCGTTTGGACAAGGTTTTGGGGAAAAGAAGAGAGTGCGTTAGTAAACTTTGCGGCCATAGAAGATGGTGAAGGGAGGTGATCTGAATAAACAATTCCATTACTCGCTGGAGTTTTGCTTCGAGCAGAAGTGGCTGTTGCTGCTACAGCGAATTGATTCTGCTTCTGAGGTTGCATCATCTGCTGCTGCTGATTCCGGTGCAGCTGCTGTTGGGAACCAGGAGCATTGACGGTGCTGATAGCAGCAGGCATAACAGGACCAGAACTCCTGCCAGGAGCAGACCCAAGATTAAGAGCTCGAGCTGAACTATCAACAACATTGTTACCCTTTACGGTGTTAACTGAGGTATCAGTCAAATCTTGCCTGGAGAAGGCAATAGACTGTCCAACTGGCACTGGAACCTTTCCTGGCATGGCCTTTCTTTCTTCTTCCACATTAGAAGAATCACCGCCTACAGTTTTCCCGTCTTCAGAAGCACGGAAATTTTTCTTCTGCTGTGCCACTTGAGTGGTGGTGATCTGATAACCTTGCCTTGACATCTCAGGGGACGGTGAGTCTCCCCTCCCCGTGGATGGCTGCCATCCAAGGCTCTGGAGAAAAGCTGGACTCTGGGCAATCGATGTAATGCCCAGTGCAGGAGTGCTAGTAGCACCATTAATGGAAGCAAAAGACATTGCAAAAGCTTGAGAGGGTAGAGGTTCCACTCCCGGCTTTGAGCCCAGCTGTTGTGGCTGCTGCTGCTGTTTTTTCTCAGTACTACCACCGCTTGTAACACCAGCACTGCCCATTGCTGCAGGAGTCATTAAAGCAAAGTTTGGAGGGTGCATCGGTACTGCAAAATTCTGGCTATAAAGCCGGCTATCAGCAATGTTTGCACGAGCAACACGGCTATCGGCAGTCAACGGGCTATCTTCCCCACCCATCTCAGACTCAAGTTGGCGAGCCTGGTGAGGTACATGCTGCCGCCGCTGCTGTAATAGCTGCTGCTGCAGCTGTGAAGATTGGTTTTTGGGGGCAGGAAACCCTTGTAAAGTTCCACTGCCACCATTGACGCCATTCCCATGCGCTCTCTGCTGCTGATTCTGCAAGTGCTTCTGAGAAGTCGAGGAACCACTGGCAATGCCAGCATTCTGATGAGTTTGTTGTAGGCTTTGCTGTGACTGAGCAGGTGGTTGCTGTTGCTGCTGCTGCTGCTGATGATGATGATGAATTTGTGAAGGATGGAGCATTTGAGAAGGATAGAAAGACCCATTGAAGAATGGCATTGCCTGTGCATGGGTTCCTCTATAAGCTGGCGGTGCTCCAACATGAGCAGGAAGTGGAAATGTATAAGCATTGTTCTGTAAAATTAAATACTGAGCTTCGTTTCCAGGCAGACTTGGGTAGTTGAAGCTCATTGCTGGAGCTGCCGCAGTTGCTGGGGCACTCACTGGAGCAGAACTAGATGCACTTGACGAAGCAACACTACCGGCAACAGGAGACTTTACAGGGCCAGATCGGACAGGAGCAGCTCCCGCTGCAGGCTGCTGCTGAGTCAGGGGGAAAATGAAAGCAGGGGTATGCTGCGGTTCAATACACAACAAACTCAGAAACTATCAACAAAAGTTGCAAAAACAATTATATAGCAAGTACATACAAAACATAAACGTACCAAGATATTACTTGGTGCTCCGGGAGGCATAGCTTGCTGAATCAAGATTGGCTTTCTCTGGGCAGCATCCACAATGTTGGCTGCTGCTTGAGAACCTTTATCCTTCCCGGTATGACCAGGATACACAGCAATACCCTGCCCCTTGTCTTGGGCGGAGTTCACAACCCTACCAGGAATGTTTCCATGCAATTCTGCTGAAGGCGCCAAATTAAGATTGCCGGGCTTAGCGCCATAGTGTGATGCAGACCCAGCTGCTGCAGGCCAGAAAGGATTCATCCTCGCAAGTTGCTGGTGATACAGTATATTCCGAGCAATGTAATAATGCGTTGCACACCTCTTAGGCCTAGGTTGAGCAAAAAGCAACTGTGGTGGCTGCAAAAGTTGGAAACTTCATTAGCAAAAAAACAAAAGGTGGAATCGAATATCCAAAAATATAACCCAAGAAGTACAGACTTACTTGTATAGCAGCAGGAGATACAGTGCTCCCATCCACGGATAGAACTCCCTGCAGAGGTGCCATATATCTGCTGAAGAGAAAAGTGTCATTTCCCCGGAGAAGATTATCAAAAGCACTGGCATACCGCGAATAACCGAAAGATCTAGGACCACAAAAAAATTAACCCGAGCGTACCCCATGGGAGGAAGACCGCCCGGCCAGCCAGGAACAGGCAATGGCAAAGGTAGAGAGCTCGTTTGGGCTGCCAGACAGACAAGACGAGAAAAATAAATTAAAATAAAAAACCCAATTAGGCCATGAGGATGTTCCAGGAGAACAGTAAAGCAAAGAGAAAAAATATAAGGTGAAGTACCAGATCTTTCGGTGCTAGCATGCTGCGACTGCTGGTGGTGGTGTTTCTGACCATGATGGTGTAACTTGTTATTGCCGCTTACACTAGCGGTGCCGCTATCTCTATCGGTCTTCTCCAAGTCGAGCTGGAGGTCGATGTTCCTCTCATGCCCAACAACCGGCTTTTGAGATTCAGTTTCTACCGCTGCCACAGTTTTCGCCCTTTCGTTTTCTACATTCACGGCCTCTTCCTTTCCTATTTTAACTGCCTTCTCATCTTCCTTCTTAATTTCCTGCACATCCAATTAGATCAAAACGTTACCATATGAAATTCTGCCCAAAACAACAAATAGCAGAGAGAGAGAGAGAGAGAGAGGAAAATGATAAAAGCGACACAGGCTGGCCCACTCACCGTGTCCGCATTAGCGACCATAGATTTAGGATCTACGGCCACAAACTCAGTCTCACTCTCTCTTTCCGGTGATGCTCTCAACGGAGGTGGGGGAGGAGCCTGCAATCCAACCCAACTCAGTAAAAGAAAAAAGTATTTTAAAATGGGATTAAAATTTTGGTGAAGACTCAAGGACTTCACTCAAGGAGAGGAGGCCGTCAACAAGATCATTACCATCAGATCTATCTGCAACTTTTCTTGGTGGCCCTCAATCTCAGAGATCGTCGAATTCCTGCACAAAGCCCCTCAAAATCAATCAGATATCATTTCACAGCTTATTTGACAAGTTCTAAAGAAGAAGAAAAAATCTGAGATGCTCACGCTTTATTCGCCATCGCATCTTCTCGATTATCATCCAATCTAAGTACAGGAGATTCCTTCCTGGGCGTCTGACTAGGTTCCTCCTTACTCACCCTCACATCCTTATCCTCCGAGTCTTCGGCCAAAAGCTTCGAATCCGATGTATAATTGCTTTCCTGCTTAACAGTCAACTCCCGTTGCGCCTCCGATGAGGCCGGAGCGGCTTCTGGATTGGCCAAATTGTACAAAAGTCCACCATTTTCAGCTGTGGATCCCGAGTTCTTCTCCAAGTTAGAGGATGATGAAGTTTCAATTTTCGTCGGCTTATCAGTCTCGGCTTTCGTGGTGGACGAAATGGGGCTGCTCCTGACCGTGAAAATCGAAGAGTTCTCGTCGTCGTACTTGACCGGTCGCGGTTTTTTCCTCTTTGGTGCTACTGTTATGAGTCAAAGACACAAATTTTGTCAGTCGAGGAAGAACAGAATTTCAGCCTTGCAAAAACAACGAAAATTAGTAATGAAGAAATACAATATAAGGGAGCCCTAAAGGTCAAAACTACCCACCGACGGTGGACATTGGAGTGATAGAAGAGCTAGAATTCTGAGGCAAAATGGAAGATGACTGAGGTACAGCAGACGTTGAGCTCGAAATCGGCGA
>QEOT01006261.1:116015-143469 GCA_003123785.1 Pterocarya stenoptera
GATACAGTATATTCCGAGCAATGTAATAATGCGTTGCACACCTCTTAGGCCTAGGTTGAGCAAAAAGCAACTGTGGTGGCTGCAAAAGTTGGAAACTTCATTAGCCAAAAAACAAAAGGTGGAATCGAATATCCAAAAACATAACCCAAGAAGTACAGACTTACTTGTATAGCAGCAGGAGATACAGTGCTCCCATCCACGGATAGAACTCCCTGCAGAGGTGCCATATATCTGCTGAAGAGAAAAGTGTCATTTCCCCGGAGAAGATTATCAAAAGCACTGGCATACCGCGAATAACCGAAAGATCTAGGACCACAAAAAAATTAACCCGAGCGTACCCCATGGGAGGAAGACCGCCCGGCCAGCCAGGAACAGGCAATGGCAAAGGTAGAGAGCTCGTTTGGGCTGCCAGACAGACAAGACGAGAAAAATAAATTAAAATAAAAAACCCAATTAGGCCATGAGGATGTTCCAGGAGAACAGTAAAGCAAAGAGAAAAAATATAAGGTGAAGTACCAGATCTTTCGGTGCTAGCATGCTGCGACTGCTGGTGGTGGTGTTTCTGACCATGATGGTGTAACTTGTTATTGCCGCTTACACTAGCGGTGCCGCTATCTCTATCGGTCTTCTCCAAGTCGAGCTGGAGGTCGATGTTCCTCTCATGCCCAACAACCGGCTTTTGAGATTCAGTTTCTACCGCTGCCACAGTTTTCGCCCTTTCGTTTTCTACATTCACGGCCTCTTCCTTTCCTATTTTAACTGCCTTCTCATCTTCCTTCTTAATTTCCTGCACATCCAATTAGATCAAAACGTTACCATATGAAATTCTGCCCAAAACAACAAATAGCAGAGAGAGAGAGAGAGAGAGAGNGAGAATCGGTTGCCAAGATTTCCTGCTTGGGATGGCCCTGGGGCTGCCTCCCCATTCCGTACAACACCTCGGCTATCTCTATCTCGATCTCATCCTGAACTGACGACGAAGGCTTGGCAGACGACCTCGGCGGCCGCAGTTTCGGTCCATTGGGCTTCTGCAACAGCAGAGAACCTCGTTACTTAACTGCAGAATTAAAGGAAAACATACACATGGAATTGAAATTAAAGATTGCAAAACCAGGACTCACCATCTTCTTCCGCACTGAAGCATTGGAAGAAGACGGCGAGGCCGGAGGTGGCGACGCGGCCGCCGCCATTGAAACTAGGCCTGCTCTCACCGGCGATGTTGAAGCCTGCCGGTTAATTTGCTCCCCACCAACGTTGCCACTACCCGCCCAACATTCGTGCGACCTCTTCGTAGATGCTGGGGAAAAAATCATAACAAAACAAAACAAACATCAAAATCGGATATCCACGAAGTTGAAGATTTTTCAGCAAAAAGATGGTAAATCCAGAACGCTATCCTTCTCCTCCAAAGCTTACCTGACCGTGCTTTTCTGGGAACCGAAACGCCAATCATCTCGTCGGCGGCCTTCCAAGTCGGCGCTGCTCTAAAAACTTTGGCCGGAGGAGGATAGCTCTTCCGATGATTGGGTATCGATGTTGACGAAGATAACGTTGCGGGGTTCGGCGGAAGCATCCTGATGGACGCGGCTCCGTCGTCATCCTCGTCTTCTTCTTCGTCATTCACGCTCTCCTCCGAGCTCTCTTCGCCACCATCATCTCTGTTGGTCCCTTGCAATAATCTATCGCCTCTTCTCCTCTTGCTCCGGCTCAGCCTATCCCTATCGCGGTCTCGGTCACGGTCCCGATCTTTCTTTCCGCTTCCTCGATCTCTTAGCCTCGCTGTTTCTTGCAGCTCCACCGGCCCGTCTTCCTCTGCAAAACGTGCACCACAAAAGGAAAAAAGCCACTAAAAATCAGCGAAAACAAAGTCGAAGAAGTGGTTATTGGTGAGAAGCGTTAGATCTAATAGAAATTTACACACCTGGGGAGTCTCTGAGACTGCTACTTCTATGCCTACGCCTGGGTAAACCATTCGTAGCCGCCATGGTTGCCCTTCTCTGTTCTCTATTCCTATCCATCTCTGCTTCGATCTGCTTTTGTCCAATCAGCTACATCCAAAAGATTAATCCGGTAGCTCATCAAGAGAAACCGACCATAATTCTCCGAAAATGGAGTTGCGGCCAGTGAAAATTTCAGGTAGCGAGCTGTCTCCGGCGGCAATCCTATTCACTAGACTCGAAGATCGGTCTCATCCACGAATTAGCGCGGAGGCAGAGAAAAATCTCAGTTTTCGTTTTATCTTTCTTCTTTCACTCTCTCTCTCTCTGTGCTCCCACTCTCCGTTGCCCCCGCCTTCTCTCTCTTCCCAACCTTTCTGTCTTCACTTTGTGGTCTAATCTCATATCATCATCTCGCTATTTCACTCTCGCCAAACCCACTACAGATCCCCCGTCGACGACCAGGATTCACACACAGCAGTACATACTTCCATCTTAGCCGTTCACTCCGCAACATATCCAGCGGTTCTAAGTCGCTAAAACCAACATGGCATAATCTCCATCGTCCAACTCATTTCTCTCGGATGGCACTTGAACATTTTCCGAAATTACTGCCACGTGTCAGTCTCATTTCTTCCTCCCCAAGCTTCCATGTTTACTTTAACTTCACTGCCGATTTGGTATGAATATTTTAAACCAAATAATAATAATAATAATAAATTTAGAGCGAGAAACACTGTTATGGGTAGGCGCTCGAATTTCCCCATGAGATGTCGTGACCGGCTGTCGCCGGTTCCAGAGAGACCTTGGTAAAAGCAATATGACGTTCACAAGGAATCTAGGTGACCGCAGAAAATATCGTTCCCCCCAACCGGTCAAAATTCTTTTTTCCGGTTCCCACTTCCCCCGTTCACAGTTATTAAGGATGTTTATTTATTATTGAATTACAAAAATATTTTCAGAAATTGACTCGTGGGACCACCTGGAAAGAATACAAATTGCCATCGGACGTACCATATTTAACCATTACCCTGTGGCATGAGTTTTATCTGCCGTTCGATTTATCCTACGTGGAGACAGACTCTATTAAGCATACAAACCCACCACCGGGACCAGATTCCAACGATCGAGCATAGTCCGAGCTGGCACCGAGCAAGCGGCCGTCCTTGTTGATCCCAACCGTTGGCTTTTAGCACATCCGACGGCCGAGATTGGGAGAGAACTCGAGTCACGGTCACGGAACTTCCGAGAGGTGTGGGTCCCCCCTGTGTTCCTGGTTGTACTCCACGCGCTTAAGGCGGAGTTCACATTTGTATTTTAGTAGTACTACTGGGCTCCATAAAAATGTACAGCGTGGCAACGTCATTTTCTTTACGTGTCAACCCATGAAAAAGACACGTTTTAATCCGGTCTCTTGCTTTATTCCTCACCTTGGATCTTCTGATTGGCTACCCTTCCCACTTTCCTCTCACAAGCCAGTAAATATCTTTTATTACTGAGAAAAGGGAAATTTACGATGCCCTCAAAAAAGTTATCCGTAAAATATATTTTTTAATCTTTTTAGATTATCCGATATTCTTTTATATATTACAAAATAGATTATTAAAATTATAAGTTCCTTTCAATCATATCCCTCAATTTTAAAATTGCAATGGATTTTTCAAGATAATTTATAGATAAAAATATTATTTAAAATGTAAGGAAAAAACCATAATCCCATATTTATTAATAAAAAATGTTATTTGTACTTGTAGTTTTTATTTAAATAATAATCATTTATAAATAAGGTAAAACACAAGGTTGCATATTTATAGTAAAAAGATATTTTCAATTTTTCCATCTGGATTAATTTTATAATATATTTTAAATATTTAGATGTTAAAATATAAATAAAATTTAAAATAAACTCTATTTGAGCCATAAAAAAAAAAAAAAAAAAANGAGAGACTAGTGAGTCTGCATCAGAGAAGGTGGCCCACGGGGAAATTGTTGACCCACCATAAAGGGAACCCTTTTGCCTCCCTTTGTCGCTTGCAAGGGAGGGTTTTCATTCCCTCGCAACTTATGGCAAAAAAAAGGCTCCAAAAAAAAAAAGAAAAAGAAAAATCACTTCGCTATCACGAAATCCATAAGAAGTGCCACGTGTACATGGAGTTTGCTACGTCAACCGCATGCTTCCGTGGCTTTATTCTCACCGTAGAACCTAACCCTAGCCGTCATCAACAGGAGCAGTACCATCCATTGTTCTCGCCTAGAATTGAGTCCCACCAACTACTTAATTAATTAAATTAAATAGTAATTACGTAGCTCGAATCGTGCTAAATTATTAAATTAAGAAACATATTTTATTTATTAAAATATATCTTAAATGGAAGATAATACTAATAAACGAAATAGTTGTAAGCACCTATATTAATTTTCTAGCATCCTGATTAATTTATATATATTAAATAAATTTATAGAGAGAGATAAAGAACCCATCTAGGAAATATTATAATCTAAAGGTCGATTTGTAAATTTGTAGAATGATTCGGTAGAGACAAGCTATGGAGCAATTTATGTGGGACCCCAAACACTAACAAATCCCTCAAAGTCCAATGGATGAAATGCCTGAGAATATTAAAAAAATAATAATAATAATAGTTTTGGTCAATTTCGAAAGAAAAGAGTTACCTATAAAGAGTAATTTGTACAATTTTAAACTATATAACTTATGTGCACTATCATTAAAAAAATAAAAATAAATTTAAGATAAAAATATTTATTTTGTTATGCTGAAATTTATTATTTTTCGAAATAAATGTGCTGGATTTGTAAATTCAAAAACTGTATCTATAATTATTCATCTATATATTAATTTAAAAAAAATTGGAGACAAAAATGTTAATGAGAAAGGTACATAGTGTGGGACAATAAAGGGCATTTGTTTTTTTAAAATCTCCACCTTGTTAATTAATTATCTCTTTTTAATTATCAAGTTGCTATTTATGCTACTTTCCTAATAACTTCCGGCCTAAAAGATTTAAAAAGAAGAAGAAGAATATAATGTTATATATAATCGTATAGTACATAAACATTATGTAATCATTTTGAAAAAGATTAGGATTTATTATATAAATTATTATTTTTATATGAATATTATATTTACTCACTTTTAAAAAAAATTATATCGCATTTATATATTTTACGATTACAAATATTATTTCTCAAAAAAATATTAAGAACAAAATTCATATATGAACAAAGCCATTTGCTTTTTAAAATACACTGACATGTTAGGTTTATTCTATTAGAAATTCGATTATTTTTTACCTGACATGGCCATGTTAATAAACTTTTAATGCATCTTTTAAATATATATATATTTGTTTATTGGTTATATTATTTTATTCATTAAAAAACCCATATTTAGTGGTAATGGCTCACGACAAGTTCTTTCATACTTAATTAAAAAAGGGTGGGGATTAAAAAAATACGATTATCTTGTATTGTATTAGAAGTAGCACAAGATCCAACCCACTGCTATGAGTATGGACAAAAGAATTATTTTTTTTCTATATAAAATTTCTCGGGTCGAGAAAATTTTAATGGGGCCAAGCGTGTTATAAGCCACGTGGAGAAGACCCCACGTGCGACGTTTGCAAAAGTGCAAGGTTGCAACATTTGGGTTGTTTATTCTCTCGCGTCAGAACAGAGATTCTTTCTTGGGCGAGTGGGAAACAGTCATTGGCTATTTTTTACCATAATTTTATTGTTATTTTAGGTTCCAAAGATAACATAAACATTTTTAATATATCTCATCTTATTATTATAATTTTTTTAAATGTTAAAAAAATAATAATTTTATAATAATATTTTATTCAAATTATTTAAAATTATTTCATCTTATCTTATTATTCAAACAAATATATTCAATTTTGTTCCACAATAAATTAAAAAAATAAAATTAATCAAAGGGAGCCGTTTGGCGAAACCGAGTTGCTGTCATTTATAAGGCGGACTTGTTAAATGATGTAAGTACAATAATATTAAAAAAAATAAAAATAAATAAATTTAAAATTTTGTAAAGTCTAATTAATATGCATATAAATATTTTAATTATAAAATTATATCATAAAAATAAATTTATAAATTAATGTACTTGATATAATACGGTAGATTAGAAAATTATTTTTATTAAATATATATATACTATTTATGACTATAAAACTTTTTAAAAAAAAATATATATATATATATAGTGACAATCCATAGCAACTAAATACTTTACCAAAAGTTGTTCGGTGATAATACATTTAGATGAATGGATTTGGATTTGGATTTGGGACTTTAAGATCTTAATTTCTTATTTGGGTCATATATTAAAATTTGGGTTTGAATTTGTATCAAAACTAAACAAGTTTTAAAAGTCTTGGATTTGAAATTATGAATAATTTAAAAATCCAAATCCAAATCTAAAATACAGATTATGCTACCAAAATACAAGATGAATGGATTCAGATTATGATTTTAGAACTCAAAGACAAAATTGAAAAAAAAAAAAAAAAGCGCAAAGTAATTGAAAGGATGGATGCAAATCAGAATTTAACATCCAATTTAGTTTAGTTGATATTCTGCCACCAGGATTTATAGTGAGTGCCATTAGTTTTCACAAAGAATACCATTAAGGATCACTAAACACATCCTTTGTTATTCTTTAAACGATTCTGGTCAATTAATTACTTGTGTTCAAGTCTACAGTAGGCTGCACCAAGAAAGTGAGGTCAGGTCAAGAATTGAGATGGTTCAATGTATCACAATTGAGATTGTTTGTAGATAGCATAATCGGGAAATGATATTTACAGTTTTAAGATATTTTTAGTGCAAAATTTGTAATTTAAAGAGTAAAATTAGTATGGGAATAAGGATCACCGTACAGTTGTATAATGGTTATGATGATATAATCATGATGGGCATGATGGGAAAATGAGATAGGGGGATCATGATGCCGCTAGAGTTGTACCGGGGACACCAATTTTATGGTGTATTATGGTGCATGATGTCTTATCCTGGATTTGGTGCATCCTCTGTACTCTGCATTCAAGCAAAATGAAACCACTTCCATCTATCCTGTCAAAGCCGCCTAAAAATTAAGAAATTACCAATTATCCCCAAATAGATATTCAAAAATAATAAATAAACTAAGTTCATAAATAAAAATAAAAAATAAAAAAAATCAAAGCACAATTAATAAAATACTTATTTAATATAAAATTAAAATTAGAAAATTGGGATTAATATTTTTGGAGAGGATAATCAATTTCATGCCATTTTGTGGCTGGATTTCAATGGACACGCATAATTAACAGTAGAATCTGAGAAGATATTAAACGTCAATAATTTTAAGCACTCATTCAAATATTTTTTGAATGTAGACACTAGACCGTGACTATTTATTATAGACTAGGTGTACAAAACTATAAATGCTACTTTGGCATACAATTTTATTTTCCAAAGTATGAGTCTACGAAAATCGAGTCAGTACGGGCACAAACTTTATCTTCCTTAATTCCTTTCCCATGCATAGGTCGTAGGAACACAGCCTAAGCCTTGCACTTCGCAGGGTACTTTTGCATTCCCTGGCTTTGATGGAAGGGCAACATCACCAATATTAGACCGAAATATTGTGGCAACCTTTGATCTTGTTCTTAATTTTATCCACTTTTAAATTCAAATGTATATACATATATTGCTACGCTAGATATGAAGTCTAAAATGTAAGTCTGGCCCATGCTCTTTGTAAAAAAATGAATCTTGCTGTAAAAAAAAATAGTTTTTTAACAAGTTTTTCAAGACTGTGTTTACTTTTTGAGAAATTATATTTAGAGTCATAAGATATACAAGTTTTGCATATTTCTTTTAAAAAAAATAGATAAATTTAAAATTTATTAGAAAAAATTATTTTTTTAATAGTAGACATAACTTATTTTTAAATGTTAGAATTGTATATGATATTATTTAAAATTAAAAAATATAAATTTAATGATCAAAATGTTTAGTACATATTTGTTGCTAAACTCTTAACATTCTTTTGGAAACTACATGATAATGGTAATTAATGACGTGCTAATTCTTTCATATCTAATTTTCACAAATTGATTAGATAAAAGCTTTTGTGAAGTTGGTCCCCTATCTCTATAGGATACATTCGCTATGGGCACGTATATATATAATGGTGTGAAGTACGATGTCAAAATTTTACCAAGAGATGTCAAAGTTTTCCTTTTTGTTTGAAATAATGATGTGGTACGATGCCGTTAGGTTCAGGTCACGTGCATGGATTCTTCATATGGCCATGATGTTGAGTTGTAGGATGGTGACAAGTGTGACTTTTCCAGCTATCAGCCCTTAGATTGCCAATCTATAAATTTTTTATTTTTTTAAATACAAAACAAAAGTTAGTCCATATAGAAGTTAGAAACATGCAAGAAAGGAATTATATACACACTACTGGCAATTTTTTCATAAAATTCGGAGTCAGGCACGTGCAGACGATGAAATTTGCATTTAGCTTTAGCTAGTGAGGTATTTTTTGAATAATAATAAAAAAATAATGATGAAATATTGAATAATAATAATAAAATAATAAATTATTTCAAAAATATTTGAAGTATCCAAACTAGGTATCTAACACAGAGTAAGTGATTACCTAACATGGCCACTCTTTTTTTAATGCAATATTGAGAGTGGGAAATTTGTATGTTTTTTATTTATTTTCAGAAAACTTTTCAACTCATCTCATTTAATTATTATAATTTTTTTAAATTTTAATATAAAATAAAATAAATAATTTAATTTTTTCAAATTTTAAAATAAAAATAATATTAAAAATATATATTTTAAAAATATTTTATTTAATTTTTTAATTTTAATCTCAACTCATCTCATCTCATTTACGAAAACAAAAAATGCTGAATTTATCTCCAAATCTTTATTCTATATAGGATTGTAGTAGTATCATTGTTTCTTCTTCGCTGAACCTACCCTCAAACTCAATTGGGCTGGGCCGGCTTGAGACACTCTACAAATTAACTTGGATATTTTTGAGGTGATAGAACATGGTAAGTAAGTTCTTTAAAACTAGTTACTCCCACTTGTTTGTGGTGATATTTATACACGATTTGTTGGTGAAGGGGTCGAGTGGGAGTTATCCCTTGTGAATCCCTTATATATTATATTCAGCCACCTTATTATCTGGATTTGGGTTCTAAAAATGGACCTTTTGTTATTTGGATTATGTTGAAAATTTTACACCCAACAAATATATTATTGAGAAATGCTATTTTGCTGTCCTCTTTTATTATTATGCTCTCGTCATACTCTATATGATATCAAATGTTTGGAAGATAAGGGTGATAGTTATGAAGATGGTGCATAACATTTCTCTAAAATAATAGATGATTAGTGCAAGCCCAAGATGTACAAACATGTCAAGTTCTTTAAAAAAGTGAGAGCCACTAGAAAAAGTATAATACATTTTTAAAAAAAAAAATTATATAAGTCCTACTTTTTTAAAAGTATTTGTACTCCATTCAACAAAAACATTTTATCGATATTATCGCTCCCAAGCTAACAAACGGAAGAAGCTGAATGTAAAAGCCTTTGTGTATGTGGGGAGGGGAGGCTCATCTCATTCCACGAGGCCCCATCCAGCCTCGTAGGCCCAAAGTCAGCTAAAGTATAATCTATTGTGAGAATGAGCTGAACCAAGTTTCCCCATACACGAAGGAGCTTTTTAATCGAGAAAAATACTATAGCTATAAAGTGATTATATAAAAATAATCTTATAAATTACTATAAATTTATGTGATTTATCATATTATAAAGTTACTTTTATTGTAAAGCAGATTTTATGGATCACATGAAGTCATGTCAGTTTATGAAATTACTTTTGTGTAATTCATTTGTGGCTGTAACATTCTTCTTTTACCAAATTGTTCCACCTCAATTATCAACACTGCGAATCAGTACTCTCTCTCTCTCTCTCTCTCTCTCTCTCTCAAAGGGAAAAGAGTTATATATTACCGTTCCACCTCAATTACCAAATGTATGATGTATGAATAATGAGTAGAAGAACTCAATTAGTTTAGAAAGAATAAAACTAAGAAAATTTTAAAAAATAAAAGTAAGTGTGGTGTGTGGGAGTGATGAGTAGCAAAACTCCTGATCAAAACTCTTTTAACCAACAAGTTTTGTTACATACAGTCATTTTTACTTACTCCTTGCACACTCCATTGATGTGATTGACCAAAACAGTTATTTAATATTAAAAAAAAGTGAAGCAGCCAATTACATTAATGGAGTACGTAAGAAGTACGCAAAAGTGACTACACATAGAGTTTTTGTTAACGAGTCAATATAGTAATGTTAGATACAGTATTTCCGTGTACGATTTGATAAAAAATAAAGTTCACTACTAAAAAAATGATTTTTTTTTTTCATAAAAATATCAAATTTATCTACTTAAAAAAGAAAGAAAGAAAGAAAGAATGTGAGATGTATGCACATCTTAAGATTGCATATATCACTTATTCTATTTTTCCTTTCATGACTAAACGACTTCGTTTTCTCGTGAATGCCAACAAAGGCCACCTTGAACGGATCATGTTATCTTTAATATATATATTTATATATATTATGAGTTTAACATCAAACCGGATATGGTGTTTAGTTATGTCTTACACCCTTTAATTATAAGCCGACACGTAGGCAATTTACGTTAAATAAATGGGTGAGATGGTTGGGAATCACTTCTCTCTTTTCTCTTTCCTCTCCTCTTTCTCTTTTTTCTCTCTCCCCTCCAGAGTGTGAGGAGCGTAAAGCCAGGAGTTGATGTCAAGAGCTAGCTTCACTTTCCTCCATCTGCTTCACATTTCTCACTCTCTGAGATTGTGTCTAATAATACTTCCTGTGAGGGGGTAAAAGTATGAAGCCCAATATACCACCAGGCCACATAGGAGATAAGACAAAAGACATCAAGTGGGGAACAAGGGGGGACATGATAGGGGGCTTTAGAGCATCAACATGAGTGGCACAAGTGAGAAGAAAAGACATCCTGACATGTGCAACAAATAGATGTATAAAAGGCTTTCAACCAGATGACCAAGGGGCAGCTTCTTCAGTTCTCCTTCTTCCAATTCGACCTTTCCTTCAACCTGAGAACATGGAGCTTCAGGGATCAATTTTCCTCCAGTAAATATATCCGAAGCCGCCATTGTACAGTGAGAAATCGGAAACCATGAGAGACTATAAACAAGAATATTACAGTGGATTTCTCCTCCCAAAACGCAGTGGACGTATGCATTATGCCGAACCACGTAAACCTATGTGTCATCTCTTTTATTTCTCTGCACTTATATTTTTTATTCACCGTCATTGAAGTACAGCCGTATCGAAACAATGCCAAGGGCTCCAAACAACATCGAGCGAGGCCCAAGTCTCCCCAGTGGGCCGAGAATGACTCTTTCTCTCTTTTTAGTCTGTTGTGCGATTTTTACAGTATCAACAGTTGCGCCGTCTGTGGGATCTGATCATTTTCTAAGCCGGATGTGAGAGAATGACGATTTTTCAGTGCACTAAATAATCTCCAAATAGACAGGAAAAAATTACTCCAGATAAGTACACCTAACTGCTTTGCTCTTATTTTTATTAACGGCACCATGGCAATACCGGGCCCGTAAGGGCCTACACATGGCACGTGCAATCCAAATGCCCGGGCCACTCGTCTCTCCAACCCTGAAAGAGTGTAGTCTATGCTCAGGGCGCATGCACTTGTAGGTAATTACTGTGCACTTATTTGCACAAGTGGTCTGCACATGTGTCATAAACGGGACTGTGCACTTAAATGCACAGTGCCGCCTCGCACATAGAAGTCATGCATGGAACTGTGAATGGCAACCAGACAGGTGCACGTCCCATGCACCTGTGGGCAGCCTTGTACCCATGCTGTGGCGTCACCAATGGGCACTCTGGGCCACCGCAAGGGCCGCCGGCATTCTCTGCCGCGGCCATGGCGGTCACTGTAGGTGCTGGCTGTGCACATCGTGCATGGCGGGGCAATGTGTAAACGTTTCCCAACACCTTCGAAGGGCTCACAACTGCCACTGTGAGGCCTTCTGACCCTCTGGCAACCACCACTTGGGTCGCTGGGAGTTTCTGTCCGATGTAGGGTGATCCCCCTCCTGCGGGGCCACACCCAGCGCCTGGGTTGCGAATGGCAACTTGTGCAGCCATGAAGAAGCTCGCGGGAGGTCAGGCGACCTGTCGATGGTCCACCCTCAACCGACGACAATTTTTGGAGGCAAACGTCTATTGCTCGTGTGCTCCCAAGACTCAAAGTGTCTCCCGACAATGGGAACCTGCAACCTCGACGAGTGGGAACCCGAAGAGTCCACGGTTTTCTCAACTGCGAGCCTGGTGAGAGGAGCCTACAATCGCTCGCTCACATGGCCCTCCACGGCCACCTCGGCTGGAGCAACACCCCACACGGGGCCCTCCTCTGCTCTTGGTCCTGCACACCAGCACCTCGGCTTGGGCAACACCCCACTCAATAGCCAACCCACTCGGGAATTCTCCATCACAGTCCCTCAGCTCGATAGCCAACCCACTCGGGAGTCTCCATCACAGCCCCTCCCGCTCGGGAGTCATCTAGAACGGACCTAGGGGCTCGGGAAGCTCATGTATGGCAGCCCACCAACTAGGGAACTTGCTACTTGGGAGTCAACAGCTTGGCACCTCCTCAGCGCAACAGCCCGGAATCTCCACAGCCCACCAACTAGGGACTCCTCTGCCTAGGATTTACTCGGCTCAGGAAACATCTGCCAGAGAAATCAGCTGCACCTCATTTGTGCGGGATGGCCCCTCCTGCTCGGGAGTTATCTAGGAGGGACCTAGCAGCTCGGGAAGCTCATGCATGGCAGCCCACTAGCTCAGGACAGAACCACCTGCTTGGTGATCACCGTCTTGGAAGTCATCTGCTTGGCAGTCGTCAACTCGGGAGCCACCAACCCTTCACATTGCTCCCCTCAGCTCGGGAACCTCACTTGCACGGGGTTGCACGGTACCCACTTACCAAGATCCTCGGCCACATAGCTGTAAACTTGCGAACTCTCATCAGCTTGGGCAAACCACCACAAATACATAGGGCTCGGACTCCCCACTTGCACAGGACTCGGACTCCACAACACAGTGCTCAGACTCCTCACTTGTGTGAGACTTGAACCCTATTGCACAGGGCTCGAACAATGCACCATTGCAGGGCTCGGGCGGGACTCGTTTGCATGAGTAGGACCGTTTCTCACTTTCTCAGACATGGTTCCTCGATAGCACGAGACTTGTTGGACCCCACGTTGAATCAAGCTTGCATGTCCCATGCAATGATGCTCATTGACTCTAAAAAAAGAAAGAGAAATATGGGAGAAGGGCAAACAAGGGAGAAGCGACAGACAGCTGCGAATTGACTACAGTAGTCAAGCAATGATTGACTACAGCAACTAAAAATCTTCCTGATATTGTCTCTCGAAATTTGTGTGAATTTATTTCTACTAACGAAATTACTTCTTGTAATGTGAAAACATCGGTCATGTGGCCCCGCACTTTGGCGGAGCGATTTGGTATGGATGAACACCTCCGTTCAACGAAGTTGGGTCCCAAGATTAGCCGTGGGGTAAGGCCAAGTCCCTTGACTTGACGCCGACCTCTCTTCCAACAAAGCCTAGTCCTTACCCTCGCAAAAAGTCAGATCCCTAAACCCTCTGCAAGGTAAGGCCAAGTCTTTGGACTTGATACCAACCCCCCGTCCAACAAATCCGAGTTCAAACACTCGCAAGAAGACGGGTCCCTTGCTTCGCTGCGGGGTAAGGCAGGAACTTGGTACCGACCCTCCGTCCAACAAAGTCGAGTCCCTACACTTGTAAGAAAACGGGCCCCTTGACTCACTACAGGGCAAAACCAAGTCTTCGAACTTGGTAATGACCCCTCATCCAACAAAACCGAGTTCCTACACTCGCAAGAAGAATAGTCTCTTGACTCATTGCAGGGTAAGGCCAAGTCCCTGGACTTGGTACCGACTCCCCGTTCAACAAGCCGAGTCTCTATACTTGCAAGAAGTCGGGTCTTTAGACCTGCTACAAGGTAAGGCCAAGTTTCTAGACTCGCCAACCCCTCGTCTAAGACAATTCGAGTCACTAGACTCGCATCGAGTGTCACGCTTAAGCCATAACCACTATCAGTGGGTTACCTTTGGGAATGAGCCGACAGGCTCGGCAACCGCCTAAGATGAACCCAGGGGGTTGACGAGCCCTCTAACCACTTTGCATGGATTACTTCACATAAACTCCAACATTAACAACAAAAACAAAGGCATCAAGCGAACATACACTTTATAAATAACAACAAACATCTGAGTTTCACAACTGGCATCATACACGACCGAATACACCCCCTACCTGAATTCACTTATGGGGACACTTATTACGTAACACAAGCAGGATTATTTTGTTTTCTTGTTGATGACTCTATGCTGCATATTTTATCTTAAAGATTCTTAAGATCCTTATTGAACAAGTTGTCCTTAAGAATTGCGGGGTATTGTAAGTGGGTAAAAGTATGAAGCCCAATATCCCACCAAGCCACATAGGAGATAAGACAAAAGGTATCAAGTGGGGAACAAAGGGGGACATGACAGGCAGGTGCCAGGAGGGCTTATAAGAGCATTAAAAGTGGACTACCTAAAATCAAATTTTAACCAAAGAATAACTAAAGTGCAAAATGAAGCTCAACATTGGGCTGGCTAAATGTACAGTAAATTTAACTTCAGATGAAGGGGCTGGCTAAATTTGTTGAGTCAAAGAGGGCTGGCCAAATATTACTTTTGACTAAAATATTGCATTTCTCGCTACTTCTCACTCCCGCTCTGTAGAAAAAATCCAACAAATAAACCCAACTCTCTTCATTCTCAGACCATCACAACACTTCTAGATACAAAACCATCGCAAAAATGAAATTTTTGGACGCAGACCATCGCAACACTTCTTCTTCACTCATCTCAATTTGCCAAAATCTGTCAACTTGTTCTCAGGTAAAGAAATTGTCAACTTAATTGTTCTCTAAAACGATATTTTAGTTTTTTTTCTGCTTGTTTTGTGAATCTATCAACTTCATCTTCATTCTCATCTACTGTTGTATTCTAAAATCCTTAGTATCTGCTGTTTGTACATTGAGAGAACTCTACTTTTGATTACTTTTGGTTGTGCAGTACTGCATGTGCCTTCTTTGTGTTTGTGAAAGTGCTCTATAAGATCACTGATTCTAATATACACACTCAAAGATAAGTGAAATTTCAATGTTATAAGATTAGTAATGTCTATTTTGCTGAAGGCTATAATGTCTATTGAGCTTTAATAATTCCGCAATTATAGAGTAATATAAAGATAATTAATTCTTGCCGTTCTCAACCAATTTTTGTGACAATTTATCTTTGGGTAATGGTTTATTTTTCTTTTCGCATAGAAATGCTTGAAGTATACAAAATCACATTTTTTTTTTACTAAAAATAAATTAACCTTGGGACTATATGAACCGTTATACCAATAACTGAAACTTAAGAAATCTATTGATGTAATCTCTTATTTTATACGAAAAGTATGGGTATAAATTACCAGTTATGAGGGTTTTGCTTTCTGTCCAATTTTAGAGATGCGCCTAAGCTCTTGGGTTTTCTTCCTCATTTCGCTGCAAAATACACAATTTTTTTTTAATTTTAAAAAAAGCTTGTCAAATGAGAAATGGAAAGGCAGAATAAGGTACATCTGGTGCAAATAAACGATTAGATAGAAAATAGGGAGCAGTATCAAACATCTATGGACAAGAAGATGAAATTTTCCTTATTCTGCATTTCCGTGTGTTTGTTTTGATGCATTTTCTTTTTATAAGACATTTTTTAAGTTGTAAATTTTATCAGTTCTCACATCTCCTGTTAGGAATGGATACATCCACCCACCGTGATGCCTACTTCACAAATCTTCTAAACAACAATGACTTTTTTATGAGTGCCAGAATTGAGATTAATGGACAGCAGCTCTCTCCACCCCAAGTTGAGATTATTGAGGTTGAACTGAGTGGACGAAAACTACAACGAGGTAATAATTTTACTAACGAGGAAGATTTGATGCTTGTGGAGGGATGACTTGAAATTTCATTAGATGCGGTGCAAGGAAAAGATCAAAAGCACACAATGTTATGGAAAAGAATTCATAAATATTTTGAGAAAAACAAGAAATTTGACTCTTTACGTAACTACTCATTTTTAATGAATCGGTGGTCGACGATTCAACAAGTGGTAAATAAGTTTTGTGGCTACTTGGCACAAGTTGAAAGAATGCATCCAAGTGTTTTTAACGAGCAAGACAAGGTATGTTCTCCACCTTTTATTTGTGATTTGTTGGCATGCTAGTAATTTTTTAAAATACTTTATCTTATGGAGTAACCATGGTGCTTTATGTATGTAGATTGGCAAATCAAAGGTCATGTTCTTGCAGTTAGAGAAGAAAACTTTTAACTTTGATCATTGTTGGCGGGTGTTGAGATTCCATCCAAACTTGGTGGAACATATGGAAATAGTGAAACCGAAGAAAAAATCAAGTTCGAATGGTTCGACACCAAATTCAATAAATTTAGGCGAAGATGAGGATTTTAATGCAGCATCTTTAAATTTGGTTCGACCTTGGCCGTAAAGCAAAAAAAGAGAAAGGAAAGAGAAAAGAAATGACGGAGTCCGATTCTCTCGTGGTACTAAATGAGATGAAAGAAATTAAAAAGAGTAAACTTGTACTTATGCAAGAAGCACGTGATTATGACAATAAGATGTTATGTCTTAGGTAAGAAGAAGTGAGTCTTAGACAATCGGAAGTGAGTCTTAGGCAAGAAGAAGTGCGTATTCAGATAGAGAAGGTGTTACTTGAGCAGGAGAAGGTATGAAATGAAGAAAGAAAGAAGATGAAAGAGGCGTTAAATACAAGTACCATGCCTCCAATGCTATAACAATATTATCTTCAACGACAAATGGAAATACTTGCAAGTCGTGCTAGGAAAAACTAATTGAATATGTTTTTTATGGAGTAATGTTTTATTTGTGATTTGAACTTATGAGTGTTTTATATTTGTTTTATTTATGATTTGTTGATTATGTTTTAAGAAGTAATGTTTACTTGATGTGTTATCTTTACATTTATGTTTGTTAACTTCTTTCATACAACCATAGAACAAGAACCATAAACTCTAATACAACCATAAACTGTAATACAATTATAGACTTTAATACAAACATAGACTTTAATACAACCATAGACTCTAATACAACCATAGACTCTAATACAACTATAGACTTTAATACAACCATGGTCCATAGACTTTAAAGCATTATGAGGCACTATATTGTTGCCATAAGTGCTCGATGAAATCTGCTTGGAACTGACAATTGATTTTCCTATCCCTAAGAGCATGATGGCGTTGAATGAATTCACTAAATTCAGGTGTAGGGCCAATTGACACTGGATCATGTGTGCTTTCTGCCAACTGTTCATATTCGAACGATTCTTCTTCGTTGTCAACCCGTTCATCTTCAATGATCATATTAAGTAAATTTATGCATGCCATCATAAAATCATTAAGCGTTTCAATGTAAAAAAAATCGTGCAGGTCTACGAATTATAACAAATCGTGTTTGAAGCACACCAAAGCACGCTTCATATCCTTCCTTGCGGACTCTTGAGCTGCAGCAAAATATTTTTTCTTGTTTCCTTTGGGAGTTGAGATGGTCTTAACAAATGTTGCCCATTACGGATAAATGTCATCAGCAAGATAGTATCCCATTACATAGTTATGACTATTAATATTGTAATTAACAGTCGGAGTAAGCCCTTGAGTAAGGTTAAAAAATATAAATGATATATCAAGTACATTTATATCATTATGAGATCCTGGTAATCCAAAAACAGCATGCCAAATCCATAGATCGTAAGAAGCCATTACTTCTAAAATGATTGTTGGTTCGTGGATATGACCAGAGTACATACCATGCCAAGCAGTTGGGCAGTTCTTCCATTTCCAATGCATACAATCAATGCTCCTTAACATACCTGGAAATCTACGTTTCTCACCAACTGCGAGCAGTTAACAATGTCATTATTGTTAGGTTTCCTTAAGTACTCTTCATAAAAAATTGAAACAACTGCTTTGACAAACATTTTTAGGCTTCTTAATGCAGTAGTCTCTCCAATTTTCAAATATTCATCCATAAAATCAGTCGTGACACCATATGCAAGCATCCTCAAAGCAACTGTTATTTTTTTAAGGGAAGAAAAACCAAGCCTTCCAGAATTATCTGGTCTTTGGACAAAATAACGTTCATGGACTTTTACCGTAACTTAGATACGAAGAAATAACAAACGACTTATTTGAAACCTCTTTCGAAAATATTTGTGAGGATAAATTGAAGGATTAGCAAAATAGTCACGAAAACGATTTTGGTGGGCTTGCAATCGATCGCGCCTTATGAATTTACGTGATTTTTTAGAAGAACCATGTGGGCTTGATCATTCTTCTTTTAACATAAGTTGTCTCGCTATCTCAAATTCTTCGTCAGAATCTGAATCGATAAGTGTCATTTTGTGAAAAAGTGAACGATCCATTGAGAGAAAATGAAAAGAAAAGGTTTCACAATGACACTTGAGTTGAAGTGAATGAAATTGTTGATTAAATGTTATGTTTTATAGTGGAAGAATATAACCGTTGGAGAAATATAGCCGTTAGAAAATATTGCCGTTGGAGAAATTCAAATTACAATTAGAATTAACATAAATGAAAAGTTTAAAATCAATATTTTAATATAATAGTGAAAGATTTGTTAAGTTTGTTATTTGATGTTGTGAAAAGTGGCTAGCTAAAATTTATAAAAGTAGATTTCTTAGTTAAATTTTGGTTAAAGTTTATTGAGCCCACGACTAGTGCTCTAAGACAAAAGGCATCAAATGGGGAACAAATGGGGACATGACAGGTAGGTGGCAGGAGGGCTTCAGAGCATCAACATGAGTGGCGCAAGTGGGAAAAGAATGCATCCTAACAATCGCAATGACAGGCATGCACAACAAATAGATGTATAAAAGGCCTTCAGCCAGATGACCAAGGGGGCAACTTCTTCAATTCTCATTCTTCCTCTTCGACCTCTCCTCCAACCTGAGAATAGGGAGCTCCAGGGACCAATTTTCCTCCAGCAAATGTATCCGAAACCACCATTCTACAGTGAGGAATCAGAGACCATGAGAGACTGTAAATAAAAATATTATAGTAGATTTCACCTCCCTAAATGCTCGTGGACGTAGACATTATGCCGAACCATGTAAACTCATGTGTTCATCTCTTTTATTGCTCTATACTTATGTTTTTCATTCACCGCTATGAGGTACGCATTCCCCCCGTACAGTCTCATCGGAATACTATCAGAGGCTCCAAACAACACCGAACAAGGCCCAAGTCACCATAGTGGGTTGGAAATGACTCTTTTTTCCCTTCTAGCTTGTTGTACGATTTTTACAGCATCAACACGTCCTCTATTCAATGAGAGAAAAAGTGACAAAATCAAATCATAGGAATACAAAACTCGAAGTAGGTATTTGACAAAATCTATACTTATGTTTTTCATTCACCGCTATGAGGTACGCATTGCCCCCGTACAGTCTCATCGGAATACTATCGGAGGCTCCAAACAACACCGAACAAGGCCCAAGTCGCCATAGTGGGCTGGAAATGACTCTTTTTTCCCTTCTAGCTTGTTGTGCGATTTTTACAGCATCAACACGTCCTCTATTCAATGAGAGAAAAAGTGACAAAATCAAATCATAGGAATACAAAACTCGAAGTAGGTATTTGCCAAAGATTACAAAGATTATGAGCCCACTTTACACCCTTTATGTTATAAAAGGCTAGAGAAGGAGAGATGGGTTTGTTTTGGCTGCATTTATTTTTTCATCCTTTTTTAAGATGAAATGGTAAATAGAAAGAAGCAGTCAAATTTGAGAGCAACCTTTTTCTTCTTGAGATCTTTGGTTTTTGCTTCTTTGATTAGCTTATAGCTATGGTGGATTAGAACCAGACCTTTTTTATTCGTAGGGAAGGAATAAGAGGGGAGAGATAGAAATGGAGAGAGAGGAGGGATGCAATATTTTGTTATCTACCGTCAATTCTATTTTTTATTTGCTAGAATCTATACGTGTCACACAATTATTAGATGGTAGAAATAAACTATACTTACCTCGTCCGGCTCCTAGGGGCTCTCATATATTATCCAAAGAGAACATATTAATGGATCTAGACTCAACCTCCAATACTAGCTACAGTTGTTTTGGACATGGAATTATATAAGATAATCAATTTCGGTGCCTCTAAAGTCCAAATTTCGGTTGCTTTTGTGATCAAAGAAAAAAGAATCTTAGTAAAAGTTTGAGAATTTCGAGCAATTTGGAATTGAAACCAATGTTGGACGTTGGAACATTCAAATTTGTTTTCGATTGCTTACGAGGAAAATGACTTTTTTGCTAGTGAATACTGAAAAAACGCATTTTAGTTACAGTGTAGTACTTCATTTTTGTCCTCATTAAGTGTACGTACAATTTCTTTCTTATTTGGTCGAGATAATGATGTTATTGAAACGAAATAAGAAAAACAATTCACGATCAGGATCAGACGCCGCGTGACGAGGAATAAACCAATAGCCATATATATATATACACATCTTATATACTTTATAATAAAAATAAATTTATAATTTAACAGATTAAATTACGTTAATTTATAAATTAAAATTTACGTGCACATCAAATATTTATTTATTATCAATAATAATTCTATAAAGTACTTCCTAATTATGGTATTTAATTTATTGGTTGCTCATTCAATGTCACTTACCGACGTCTCATGGTTAATTAATTTTTATTGATAAGAGAGGAGATATTATATATATATATATATATTTAATAATGATGAGATCAGCACGACAGATCACTCTCGAATCTTGGATGCTCAATTGGTAACCAATAATTATTTATTATTTATTTAAATCAATTTTCAACAAATGCATTTTACACGTATTGAATTTCGGTAGGCCTTATCATTCATCAATGAATCAGCATCACCTTCTTTTTTTTTTTTTTTTTTTATTTAATATCATTGATAAGTACTGGAATAGAGGGTACTCTTTTGACATAAAACTCTTTGTTAATACCGTATATATATATAATATATATAAAAATTATATTTATAATAATAAAGTGTGTAAGCATAATATATTGATTTTTCAAAAAAGTAAATAAATAAAAAATCTACATAAAAATTAATTAATTTTTAAATATTAGACACCATATTTTTTAAAAGGAATATGTAACTGCGGTACAATTATAACTGTATTTAATATTATATATATTTATATTTATATGAGCTGGGCTGCACTTTCAGTTGGGGGTAAAAAAAACTCAGGCTGCGTTCATAATTAATTACAAGAACACGAGGCTCCATTCATTGTTACTAATTTTAGTGACGCTAGCTATAACAATACTCAGCACTACTAATGGTTGGGAATTTGGAAACGAGGCTAAAACTAAAGTCTAAAGGTCATACTTTGATGATTATTTGGCTGTTCATTTATTTATTCAAAACCTAATAATTTATTTATTTCCCATTAATTTGTCATGCCCAGTAAATAAACTTGCATGGCTTTTAATTACTTAGGTTAGATTTGATAATTAAATTTAAATAGAAAATTCTTATCTTATCTCATCTTATCGTTACAATTTTTTTAAATTTTTATATAAAATATAATAAATAATTCAACTTTTCAAATTTCAATTTAACTTTTTCAAATTCTAAAATAATAATAATATTAAAATATAATATTTTAAACTTTAATCTAAAATTAAAAATTCTCATCTCACTCTCTAAACCTAATCTTACATGTTCTAATTTTATAAGAAGCTTTTGCTGGCTTCTTGGAAAGAAAGTTCTAATGCTAATGATTTTGCTTTCTTTTAGGTTGAAATTTCCTCATCAAATCATGATTATCTAATTCCCATTTTCCGAGTGGATTATAATCAAATGATGACTTTGACCATCGTCATTATATATGAGTCATGACCCATTTATTTGATCGATGGCCACTCCCACTCCCAGAATTACAATATCTCTCCAACTAAGGTAGTGATGGATTGAGTATTTTTTTTCCGAGTTTGATTTACATTCGGTTTAAAATTCATGATCCTAATGTCATATTTGCAAGCAAGCCGTATTCTCACACGCAATTTGCTTGAGAGTATGGTTTAGAGACCCGCAGATGATGAAAAGTAGCATGCATGTGGAGTTCTCTTTCGTTTACACGATATTTTTTCCACTTATTTTTCTTAATTAAAATGTTTTGGGTTTATATCAAAGTCACCAACCAACTAAATACAAAGTAAAATGGAAGAGAAAACTGAAGTTATAGCGCGCTCCCCGTTGACTAGCCGTCAAGTGTGAACGAAATAGTAGAGTACGCGTGGAAAGATGTGGCAGTGGTGCCCCACTCTTACTCAACGTCATCCAATCGATTTTTCATATTTCCCTCGTGCACTGCCACTCATCTCTCACAGCCCGGGCCTCCTCCATCTTTCGCCATATATATTTATATACACAAGACCTTCCCGAATCCAAACACACATTATCCAAACCTTTCTTCTTCTTCTTGAAATACTTCTCCCTGTATATCAGAGTGCTTTTTACTCATACATATATAGGAATCATGCCTGCGGGTGGGTTCTCGGGTCCGTCCGGCGGAGGCACCGAGTTCGAGGCCAAGATCACGCCTATTGTTATCATCTCCTGTATTATGGCCGCCACCGGCGGCCTCATGTTCGGTTACGATGTTGGTGTTTCGAGTAAGTAATTTCATATTTCAGACGCACTCACTCTCTGTCTCTCTGTTTCTCTCTCTGTCTCTCTCTGTAGTATGCACGTGCATATGATATTAAGATGTTTTTTAGCTTATTTTCTTTCGAGACACAGGAATTGCCTTGGTCTCTGTGTCTCCAAATTTGGCAAGAAAGGATGCTGCTTACTTTTCATCATATATCTGTACATGTAACATATTTCTTATCATAAAAATAGCTAAAAGCTTTTGTTCTTTTAACGTTCTTCCTATGTAGTTTTGACATATTTCTCATATCATGTTTATTTTGTCAAGAATAGGAACAAAGAGGAAAAAAAAAAAGATTCTTGTTCTTCATTAAACAGATAAGGGCACTTTAGGGATTTCCTTACCTTTAACTACCATCGTGCGGACCTATCTAGACGGTTTGTTTAGACGTAAGATAAGATGAGATGAGATGAAATGATTTTAGATGAGTTAAATAAAATATTATTAAAATATAATTTTTTAATATTATTATTATTTTAAAATTTAAAAAAATTGAATTATTTATAAGTAACTAGGTTTTGTTTGGTTTTCTGGCCAGCTGAACCTGATGACAAAGAGAATATAGCTGGGTCCGAATCATGTGCACCATGTTGGCAAACGTACTTTTCTACGAATTATGCCATTATAATTTATATTACGATAAGAATCGGCGATTTAAAAATTAATTTCCTCTTGCTTATTATTTCTTCAATATTTTTGTTTGGTACTGTGAAAATGATGTAAATGATCGACTTTTACAAAACCAATAAAAAAAAAAAAATCTTCGATGCATTAATATTTACTGCTAATTAATAATATTATATGTTTGTCTTACGTACCTTAAATTAATTTCAGTAAATTAGTTATTAATTAATTTAATTACTGGTGGCTGATCGATTAATTGATGATCATGATGAAGGTGGTGTTACGCCCATGCCCCACTTCTTGAAAAAATTCTTCCCGGTGGTTTATCGGAAAACGCAGGATAAAAGCATCGATAGCAATTACTGCAAATATGATAATCAGGGCCTACAATTGTTCACATCATCGCTATACCTGGCCGGTTTAACCTCGACCTTCTTCGCTTCCTACACGACCAGAAGGCTTGGTCGAAGGCTAACCATGTTGATTGCTGGTCTTTTCTTCATCGTTGGGACTGTCTTCAACGCTGCTGCCCAAAACCTTGCCATGCTCATTATTGGTAGAATCATGCTTGGATGTGGGGTTGGCTTCGCTAATCAGGTTTGTTTTCATTTTATGCCTATGGATGCAGTATTTTCTATGTATCTTTACTTTGAATGATTACGCAGTTCATATGAGATCATATGAGATTAGGTATTTTATTAAAAGTTAAATAAAATATTATTATAATATTATTTGTGTTCTAAGATTTAAAAAAATTAAATTATTTATTATATTTTATGTGATAGTTTGAAAAAATTATAATGATTAGATGAGATGAGATTGTTTGCATGGTTCTACAAATTGACGTGACTTAATATGATATGTTAGATTATTTTAAATTTATTTTTATTATAAAATAGATTTAACATATTATATAAAATTATGTTAGTTTATGAATTTATTTTTATAATTTTTTTTATAACTATAACATTTGTTTTCTTAATTTTATGAAATATGTTAATAAAAAAAATTAAAATATCTCCCATGCAAAGTTAAAGAGAGAAAAGGAAGACCAAAGATTTTGGTGGGGATAATGACCCAAGAACGATAGGGTAGAAACTGGGACGCAACTGCAATGCAAGATGACAATCGATTGGAAGCTATGAGAGTTAGTTGCTTGGTTTTTTTAACCAAACGTCATAATCATTTGCAACTTTTTTGAACCCTTTTTTGTTTTTTAATATTCTCGCACATGAAATTCTTAGATGTGGACAGAGACAGGACTCTTTGCATCTTGTAAGGCCTTAGCTAGCTTGAGAAAACATCAAAATGTCATGATAAAAGTTTCTTGGATTCATCCAGAGAAAGCCGACTAAAAACCCACTTTCTAATTTGTATCTTGGCTTTCTGCTTTCGAATCATTTTTATTTTGGAAAAGTCCTTCATCTTTTTGTGGAATAACGTGATGTTTTGGATCTCTTTTTTCAATTACTTTCTGGACTTTTGCTTTGGTGTGGGGTACGTGCGTAGTAGTACTGCATTAATATTGTCGGATAGTTTATCTTATCCTTTTCTAATTACTTGGTCCTTAATTTCATTGGCCTATATATGTTTGGAGGAGGTGTAGATGATGCATGTGACAATATCCCAAATTCTTTCATTATTATGATGGGGTGGGGAAAATAAAATAATCAACAGATATCCCAACTTTATTTTGTGGTGGTGGAACGACTCCGCGTATTGCATAGTAATTAGATTTATTTTATTCTGAAGCTATTGGACAAAGCGGACTACCCTTTTTTCTTTTTTAATTTTTATTTTAGAAAAATATATTGCATTAATTAATAACGGATATTACAAACTGAAACTGCAACATACATTACAAACCAACTACAACATCAACAGCTCCTTAGTAAACACCCGTGACTGATATGATCTTGTCCAAACTGCAAACCTTTATAGATCTAAAACTTGAGAGACAACACAATTCTATCCAAAACAGGGTTAATCAAACTGCTTATGGTTAACCAAACTCCACCCTTTGTCTAAGACGAAATTGAGGACACACTTAGCGAACAATATATATTACATAATTTAATTTAAAAAATAAATGTTAAAATTTAAATCTTATCATTTAAGTCATGTAAATTATGTGTTCTACACACAGGTTTAAAAATAGAATAACTCATTAAGTTCTAATGATCAGCCATATGCATGCATGCCATATATATATATATATATAAAATTAAGGCTTGTTTATTTTTTTATAATATATATTAAATTTGATCCAAACTTGAAATATGTTGGATTAATGACAGGCTGTGCCATTGTTTCTTTCGGAGATAGCTCCCACGAGGATACGTGGAGGATTGAATATATTATTCCAACTGAATGTCACCATTGGCATTCTCTTCGCCAACCTTGTCAATTATGGCACTGCTAAGTAAGCTCCTATTCTTCATTTTCTATTCCAGCTTCGCTCCAATTTTTTAAGCTATAGAGTACTCGATCGAGTTATTGGCAGCATGCAAAAGAAATTTTTTGTTTTAAATTGCTTGCCGTTCTAATTAATTAAGGTAAAGTGACGTCCCAGCTTAGATCAGGTCATTTAATGTCAGTATTAGAGAGGCCAGCAAACAAAATTTTAAGGTGATTTTGAATTCACTTCCTCGGCAAACTCGTCAAAGCTAGAGATCCCTTTCACCATAGACATAAGGATTGAGCGCTGCAAAATAATTTTTTATTATCTAATGGTGATAAGTGTGCATGACACCTATTCATTAATGGTGACGAGTGTTCAAAACACGTGTTTGTTTTGAACTCAAGAGGGCATGACACCTGTTCAATTTGTTGAACAATTATTGATAACTTACCAATCATGTTAATCCCTATTCTCTAATATTATACCATATAAATAGTGTAGGAAGAGAAAAGGCTATTGATTTTTTTTTTTTTATTTAAATTTTTGAAGACGACAAGACCCGTAAAATTTATTTCTTCAAAGCCCATGATCACTTGTATACCTGAGTATACCATGACGTCTCCATCTAAACCTTTCACTTTATTTTCATTACGAGGATAATGTTTTTTATGATAAACTTTTGTTATATAGATGTCAGTGTCTTAACATATTGCTTGTTATGAAATACATGATTACAATTTTGAAAAAGTTAGAACACCAATAGCTAATTACATTGGCGACGTGTCAAGTGAATAAAAAATGAAGCTTTGTAAATAGATTTTTTTTTTTCTCTCTACGAGATTAATTTGCATATGCAAAATTTTTAAATGAAACTGTTATTCCTAAACATATTATTAGCCTCGTTTGTTCTCGCATATGTGATAAGAGGAGATGAGATGAGTTGATATTAAAATTAAAGTTGAATAAAATATTGTTAGAATATATATTTTTAATATTATTTTTGTTTTAAAATTTGAAAAAATTGAATTATTTATTTTATTTTTATTAAAATTTAAAAAAATTATAATGATGAGATGAGCTGAATTAAGTTTTTCTGAAAACAAACTATAAGATGAGCATTGGTGATCATCTTATAAGGTTTTGTTTACGGTCCGAGTCACGTAGGCTTTGTTACTAATTAACCAGCATTGATATATGTTTTGTTATGCAACTACGTACAGAATCCATGGGGGATGGGGTTGGAGGCTGTCGTTGGGTTTGGCTGGCATTCCTGCAGGTCTTCTTACAGTGGGGGCTCTCCTCGTTGTGGACACTCCCAACAGTCTGATCGAGCGTGGTCGCTTGGACGAAGGCAAAGCTGTGCTTAGAAAGATTCGGGGAACTGACAATATTGAGCCTGAGTTCTTGGAGCTTGTTGAGGCAAGCCGTGTGGCTAAACTAGTGAAGCACCCCTTCAGG
>QEOT01006262.1:21594-45455 GCA_003123785.1 Pterocarya stenoptera
AAAAAAACCAAAAAAAAAAAAAACAAACTTTTTGTTTCGGTGAGGATTCTCTAGAATCCTGTGTGTGTAGCAGAGTCCTTAAGCTTATAACACAAACAGGGAAAGAAAAAAGAAACATTTTTTCACCTCCATTGGCCAGTGATGAAGGCAGTCAATACAAGGAATCATTAAAAAAATACATTCTAAATTACACTCCAAATTATAAAAACTAACAAATTCGTGTCATAAATTATCAAATTATTCCAATTTACACAGTAATCCTCAAACTGGTCTGGAGTTATTTCAAAGAAACGAGCTCTTCTATTTATTATTTCTATACCGCATATTACATTTGATTATTTTTTTGTTTTATTCTTGCTAAATTAAAGAAATTATTCTACTAATCATCCATACACCATATATTTGATAAGAAAAAAAATCGTAAGTAGTGTATAGTATAGATGAATAAAATTTTTATAAAGAAATTTTCTAATTTTAAGATAAATGCTATATATCATTCCCATGATGTGATGTCAGCATCTTTCCCGCTTCTCTGCTCAAGCACAATCAGAAATTCTGAGTTATCTGGATCTAATGAGTTGTCCCCAACACTTTCATTTGACATGCATGGTGAAAGTGGATTACTGGCGTATTTCTGAACAGCTAGCTTCTCATGATTAAATAATGTCTTTTACTTGATCTTTTATCTGTCGAAGAAATATGGCTATCTTTTTGCACTCTACATTGAGGCAACCGGGCATACTTTTCGTGCTTTCAGGTAATAAGAAAGAACGTCACCTCATCATAGAGAGACCACGCGCGTGCCCAGGCAATGGCATGCCTCCATGCATGCACCGTCAATCCCTCCCTGTTGCCAGTGATTGCCGCATATACAATATCTGTACCGTTATACGCACGTAGAATTGTTGTCATTAAAAACTAATGTTTATATAAATAATTTTAAGAACATTATACATTATAATAATGTAAAAATATCACCTAAATTATATTCGAGATACCTGAAAATCTTCTCGTTGGTCAACAGCCGCAGTTTAAACAAAAACCGGATCTTGATCTTCCGAAACAAAAGTGAGTAATTCTGTCTGCCCCACAAAAAGAGAGCAGAAAGAGGCGAGGGTGTAATAAATATGCCCTCAACAAAGTTCCCCAAGGTGGGCAGCCGCGTAATCGAGTCGTTGAACCAGACAAAGTGGAGCCAAAAGTTTGTCCAGCGAAGATTTTTCGTTTTTTGTTTATTAAATATCATAATCTCTTGGTCTCTCTGGGTGTTCTAATTTATCCATATTTTCCACTTCGCAGCATAAAACGTCCCTGACCCTCCGCATTCAATCACCCATTTCTCAACTTCTTATTATATTTTAGATCGAGGCAAATCCCGTGAAGCTCCCAGATCCACATTCTCTGTTTCTCGAGGTAAACAAACTTGACCCTGCGAATTTGGGTACATTTAATTGCCCATTGAACAAGATCTTATTCAATCTCTTTTATCGAAGTTGTTCCATTTTCCTTGGGTTTGCTCTTAGAGATTCTCACATTCCACCATTAAGTGGAATGTACCCATTTTCCTTGGGTACATTTAAGTGTTTCTCTAAATCTCTGGTCGCTTTCTGAGAAAGCCGAGGACATTTTGAAGGAAACTTGAATTTTGACTCTGTTTTCTTTCTTCTATTTTCATATAATGAGGGTGAACAATCTATTTAATCCAAGTCAAATATCTGTAGATGGATTAACTGAGTTGGATTTCATCTTCAGAAAAAACATATTTGGATAAATCCCTTAAAGTTTCAAAATTGAGGGGTTGTTCTCGCACTTTTCCTTGTTTTCTTCCAATCTAAATGCTATGAATGAGTTATTTTCCCTTGGTTGACATAGTCTAGCCGCATTCTTGATTTCTTTTTGGTTTTAGTTACTGGAGTAGATTAGTAACTTAGGTTGTCGCTGAAAAGGAAAATCCAAGCAGGCTGTGATTTTGAAACTGATCTGTCGCCTTGAAATTGACGTAAATATTAGCTCTTCGCAAAGAGTTCAGATCCGAGGCAACAGCAATGTCTTTCACCGGCACCCAACAGAAATGCAAGGTTTGTGAGAAGACAGTTTATCCGGTAGAGCAGCTATCTGCTGATGGGGTTATTTACCACAAGTCTTGCTTCAAGTGCTCCCACTGCAAGGGGACGCTAAAGGTATATCTGGCTAATATTTCACCTTTTTCTGATATAGCAGTTCTTGCTAATATGTTGATTTTTCATCTTTTTTTGCCCACTTTGTATGAGTCCACTGTGAGAAGAATCTGCAAGTACTTTTATTTAGAGAGTTACTTGTATTGTTCATGTTGCTATTAGATGGAATTATTATGTAACCTAGCTTACTTACCAATAAATGATGTAACATAGCAAGAATGGTTTGCATTAACCCGCCTTCCGATTTGTAAATATCAGCAACTCCATGGTTTGTGGATCGATTTTACTCAGCCTATTGATTTGGACAACTTTTATGTTTTCAGCTCAGCAACTATTCCTCAATGGAAGGGGTTCTGTACTGTAGGCCTCATTTCGAACAGCTCTTCAAGGAGACTGGTAGTTTCAACAAGAACTTTCAGTCACGTATGTCCATTTTCCACATAAGCTCAATATATGATTTTTGTGGAGATTTTCTTTTCTTCCTACTTAATTTTCCATGAATTTCATTACCAACAGCTGCAAAGTCAGCTGAGAAGCTAACTCCAGAGCTGGTAATTTTCCCTACTGCACTGCATGTATTCATCATTTGATTTTGATTATGAGTGGAAAATTTTATTGAAAGGAGTCTAATCTGTTTTTGGGCATCGTCACTGATTCTCAAAAGCTTAAGTTGGTTTCAGACTAAGTCACCCAGCAAAGCTGCCAGCATGTTTTCTGGGACACAAGAAAAATGTGCTACCTGTGGTAAAACGGCTTATCCACTAGAGAAGGTAAAACTCTGAAATCCTCAGAAGTCATTTCATGGATATAGAGGATAATCATGCTTGTTTGTTTTTTGCACTGTTATATGTGCTGGAGTTTACATTCGGTAGTGATTCTCCAAAGCACGACTGCAGATGCAAGAGTGAAAAATTGTTGCTTCTAACATTACTTGGTGAGCGTTCGTAGGCCTATATCAATTTTGTTTAGTGAAGTGAGAAAATAGTTGGAATGATACTTGGGGAATCATGTTGCCAATTATCAAGTGACAGAAGGGACAGAACAGATAAAAGCTATGTAGGACTAAGTTGGGCTATGTCTGAGACTAAGGAAGATAGGCATATATTTGATAAGGAGTCAAATTAATTCTTTGCTTAGTCAAGTTCTCTTTGACAACAAGTGGAGCCTTTCTCTAGGTTGCTAGTTTTTAAAGCCAATAATTGCAAAATACGGATAAGAGAAAATGCTCTTGGAGTATTTTATTAATAAATCTTTTATACTGATAAAAAAGAAAGTATCCTACCAATATATCTCTTTCATAAAAAATTGCATTTTACCCCCCTTAAACTACCACTCTTTTGCGTATAACCATCAAAATTGTCACTTTAACCCCTAAGATTCAGCTTCTTTCGCAATTTACAACTCTTTTAACATGCAACCATTGGAATTGTGTCATATTACCTAATGTTTTCCACTAAAAATTTCACAATGAGGTGAATTGCAACTTATATTGTTGGGGGGCTAAATGACAACTTTATTGGTTTGGTACTCATGTTTCAAAAGTAGTGGTAGATTGAGGATAAAGTGTGATTTCCCGAATGTTTTGTGAGCTATGCAAAGCAAGTGAGCAGCCAATCCTTCTACCAAAGTGATCAGTGAAATGGGTTGCTCCAATTAATTTCCCAGCCAATTTATTTTGGCTGTACATGCATAACGTTATGCAGGTAGATGCATAGAATGTAATGCAGTTGCTTGACATCATTACCAGGGTAATATGATCCCCCCCTTGTATGCATTTTTATCCAGATTAGACTCAATCACATTTTACGGCTGTGATAACGGGGGCTTATTTGGACCAAGAATTTGCAGGTGACTGTGGAGAGCCAGGCCTATCACAAGTCATGTTTCAAGTGCTCTCATGGTGGTTGCCCTATAACCCCATCTAATTATGCAGCCCTGGAGGGCATTTTGTATTGCAAACACCATTTCTCCCAGCTTTTCAAGGAGAAAGGGAGCTACAACCATCTTATCAAGTCTGCATCAATGAAACGTGCTGCAGCCTCCATTCCAGAGGCTTAGACTCCCTATGCGTGAATTATGGTTTGACTACATGGCTTTCTTTTTGTTTTTTGAGCGTGTTTCATCTTTTATTTTCATCTCAATGGTGGAGAACTAGCAAAACTTGGTTCTTCTCTGTGTTCCGTTTTTAGCTCGTCGGTGTTGAGTATACTGTTGTGTTTGCTTGATATATGGGATGCTAATGCCACCTTTGTAAAATTGACTAATTTGCAGAACTTTACGAGCTTTATGTGCTTTCTGTATTGGCTTGTTACAAAAAAATGGAGTGAGAAAATTTGGCAGTGTTGTTTGTGACTTAACCCTGAATCAATCTTCTNAAAAAAAAAAAAAAAAAAAGGAGAGAAAAGCCCTGTAAGACTTGAAAGTTGATCAAGTGAATTGTTTAGTGGTGTTGATGACACTAGTGGAGTTGTAGGCCAATGATCGACGAGAATCTTACATTAATGGCCCCATGCCTGTTCTATTTAAGCCCTGAAGAGCTGATTCTCGGATGTGGATGGATCCATAATCAATGTATTCTAATGGATCCGATAAGATCTTAACTTTTAAAATTTCCATGGTTTTGTTTACGAGAAATTACACAACATGCTATCATGTAATTTATTATTTTTATCGCTCTATTTAATCATTCATATATACACAACAACAGGGAAAATGAAAGAAAATTACAAATAAAAAATAGTTACAACTAGGGCTACCGTATTTCTCGATTTCTGTCTACTCAAAGAGTAATTACCATTGAATCGGAGATCAAGACTCAAGTCAAGTCCGAAAAGGCGAGCGACTAAAGTGGAAACCATGACTTTAGGTCTAGTTCGTTTTTGTAGATGAATGAAATGAATTGAGATTAAAATTAAAAATTAAATAAAATATTATTAAAAAATATATTTTTAATGTTATTTTTATTTTAAAATTTAAAAAAATTAAATTATTTATTTTATTTTATGTAAAAATTTAAAAAAATTTATAATAATAAGATGTGACTAGATCAGATTAGAATTTAGATCAGTTGAGTTAGGGGTTGAAATAGATATTATTATTGATGTTATTTAGTGCTGTGAAAATGATGGAATGCTTCTGGTTTCGTACCGCCTTCTGGCAACTTGCCATCTTTTGTAGACTCTTTGACGGACAGCATTGCTGCGCCAATATGCCCATGAGTTCCTTCTTTTGTTCGTTTTTGGTGAAAATGACTTTCACGTGATAAGTATAATTAATTAATAAATAAATAAATAATAATAATAATAATAATGGCCTGTTGTGTCGGCGAATCTAGCCGAATCCTGATTGTTATCTTATTTCTTCTCTATCTTTTCGTTTAGGAGTTCATTTTATGGAAGGATTGAATGGAGGAATTAATTATAAACAAAGACAATAATTACAGCCTGATTGATTGAACGTAGTAACATATATTCTTGAATTTTCTGATCTATATACTTTATACAGAAATGGGCATAATATGTTTAGGCAACATTTAAATTTAAAGAGATTGTTTTGAAATTATAGATGATCTTAATGGAATGGATAAAATATAAGGAGGTACCCTGGGGCTGCCCGCAAATCCATGGACCAGAGGTAGACATCAATCAAGGCAGGTTTTGGTCCCAGTTTGAGGCACTATCTTCATGTTCCTGAATATTGGAGGAAAATATGCCAGGAGTTCTCTGCTCTCCTATTTGCATGATGAGCTTTTTTTCCCACAGCAAATGGGCATGATGGACCTAATCGTCTAAAATTCCATTTTGGTTCATTCACAGGAAAAATATATATATATATTTTTTTTTTGTTCCCGTTCGACTATGCAATTGTTTCGGCAGTTTCAATGTCCTTGTATTTGGAAGTAATTCCTTGCATGCGGAGATATGATCACAGAATGGAAAGATTATGAATGATTTTCATTAATTAATCAATATGTGGAATGTTAATAACAGACTGACTGTGTGGAGACCCAATTCTACAAACCCTTCCTGAAAGAATAAGAAAACATTTCCAGAAAGAAAGAAAGACATTCCTCCAAAACCCTTAAGACGGTAATAATAGAGGCATATAAGTCGCTTATTGAACTTTTTCTACTTTTAAGGCTAATCCTGAATTGTTGCTGATACAAGTGGAAGCCAATCTCTGAGGCTTCCGGGCAAAGGGAGGAAAAAATTGGAGGGAAGAACCAAGGCACCAACCATGATGGCCAAAACTCCCCTCCATTTGCGTCAATGCTGTACTTGCTTTAGAAAATTGAATTATAGAAAAATCCACTTAATTCACTCCCATAATGATGTCATTTGCTTCGTTTCTTGGCTTCACTGTAGAGTATAACTCCAAAGACTGTGAGTGCGTAACCGAGCATTCCAGTAACCGAGACAGGATTTCTAAAAATTAAAATTGAAACCACCACAGCCACTGCTCCTTTTGCATTTCCTAATACCTGAAAGAACCAACAACTCTTTGCTTTACAAAGCTTGAACTTCAAAATGATTTAGATGGAGAAAAAGAAAAAGATTCAGTAGTTAAAAATAGCCAAAAATATACAAATCAGTAGATGGACGCAACATATGATATGCAAAGAGAGACCTACAACGTCAATTAAACAATCGTCCCCCTCGCCTAGAATTGCTACATGGAACTTCCGCCACACATCTTCTACCTACATACTTTTGGCCATCCTTCCTAGAGTGCCTTCTTCAATTTAAACCAAATTGCTCCCCCACAAACAGTTTTGATGTAATGAATTCCATCATCCATGATCAAAACCATCTTAGATGATTCTCTCACCATGCTCTCAACCCACCAATCCGTTTCATCATCCCTATTTTTACCATCATCTTTTGAAAGTCCAATTATGATGCTAACAAAATGGCTACGATCGAGTTAACAGGGGGGCACCAACCACCATAACTAGCAGCGAGAGAATATAAATGCATTGGAGAATTTTCACCAAATTTCCAAGATATCACGCATGGGTTTTGGGAATATTCAAGGCACGCAAATAAAACATAAATCTTATTGGAAATGGAGCTGCTAAATTTTGGTCATTGGCAAAGTAAAGATCATTCCTCCTGAGCAGTTATTCTTCTAAAGGTAAAAATATAACTAACAGAAACCATCAATCATGTGGAACTACAATTAGAAATTAGTAAATATCATGAATCCATACCTGGAGAGTAAGAGCACTAGTGTGTTTGGTGACCAAAAAATTGGTCAGGTTCACAAAATATGCCAGTGCCGAGTTGAATAGTAGATACCAGATGATCTTAAAATCATCTCTGGCGAGAGCCAGGGTGATGCCAACCACATTTTCTTCCATAATAAGTGTTGCAGGTAGCAGAAAGACAACAGCTATTGGAGCCATGTAAAGAAGAAGGTTCATAGAATTCAGCTTCTCCCTAGAATAATATCACGTGCCCCTTAGTACACTTTTTAGTTTTAAAATAATCGAAATACAGGACCAAGAACTGCCATCAGCATCACTCTCAACAAGAGTAACACGGTTCCTTACCCTTCAGAAGACAGCAAAATCCCTTGTAGCACTGATTTGAGTGCCCTCGCAGCTGTAGCTGCAACACAAAATATGAACCCAAACAGATGGAAACTTGGTTCACCCTGTGCCCATATGAAATGATGGCAAGATGAGAAGACATAACCATGAATAGAGACAACAGTAAATCGAAAAATTAAAGATTATTTAATGCTAGAAGCAGTATCCCTGTCTCTAATCCAAACACTATCAATAATTGAAACAACCAAATATAAACCTCGAAAGGAAAAACAAAAGATTTCTATGGTTCATAAATCAACCCGAATGTACAACACAAATAAATACAAACCTCAACTACGGCATATAAACTAGGCTCAGATGGGAAAAAGGTGAAAAATCTTAAGGTTTCAAAGATAAATTATCCTAGATCTTCCAGTCGAAAAACATTGTTTTATGCCAATCCTTCAAACCCATCTGCACGTAAATCCCAATAAAACTGACCTAGAAGATATTAAAGCAAAACCCATAACCACAACTCAAAGTAATTCCCAATAAAATTGATCAATTCGCTCATGACCCATCTCCACATTTTTGCAGTGCAGTAACTCCAAATGATATGGATCCAATTGCAAAGAAAGCAGTGCACATTCAATTGCAAAACTAAAACCCATAGCCAAAATTCAAACTAGTTCCCAATAAATTAGAAAACAAAAAATAGTCCATACCCCGCTTGCGATGATGACCCCAGTAACAACAGGAACGAGGGTCACATAGGTAAGCCAAGCCTCCCTCTTCAAGGTCATGAGGTAGGCAAAAACCGCGGTGAAAAACGGCGTCGTGGCCCCGATAGCCTGGTTGAAGGAGACAGGCAAGAAGCGGAGAGAGACGTTGCCAAAGACGACCGACACGCAAAAGACGAGGCTGAGCGCGGAGATCTTGAAGAACTGGACTCGGGACCGAATGGTCTGCATGGGGACAATCTTCATCCAGGCGATGGCGACGTAGCTGAGCAGAGAGCAAGCGGTCATGTGGCACATGGTGAGGAAGATCGGGTACTTGAAGCCGTAGTTACTGAGCAAGTACTTGTTGAGCAAAAGGACCCCAATGTTGGAGGAGTACCAGGAGGCCACGAGCCCGATCGTGAACAATCGGCTTGAACTCTTCATTTTCGGAGGCGTGTCTTGATCTGACGGCTGAGATGAGATGAGATTCTCTCAACAACCAAATAGAGTCCAGAGACAGAGGGATAGAAAATATTCAGGTGAGTTGGTTTGTGCTAAGACGAGAACATGGATACAGATCTGTTGGGGTGTGTGCGTGTGGAGATCTGGGCATTGGTAAACTCAATAAAGAAGAGAGACTGGAGAAGATATTGCAGAAGACTGGATAAACTTCCATGGATCTGAAGGAGAACAGATTTTCATTTCATTTCTCAGACATAGCGAGATAGGAGGGGGGAGGGATAGAGAAAGAGAGGCGGACCTGGCTGGAATTTATGGATTGGGGGTCGACTTTTGAGGAAGATCGACGAGGAATGTGCCGGCCTCTGCAAACAGGGGGAAGAGAGAACGAATGCGATTGACAATTTGACACAGAGAGTTTTAAAGCAGTAACAGGGGATGTATGCCATAAACGCGCATCTCATTTCATTAATGCCACGGAATTTGGGGTGGCTTTAGTTTGGTGCCAGTATTTGTTTTCTCACTGATAAAACCCACAGAGTAGTTACCGAAAGTATAAATTATTATTATTATTTTTTGTTTTTACAAATATTTTTTAAATTTCTTTTAATATTTAAAAAAATTCAAATTTATTAAAAATATATTTTTTTAATTATTAGGTAAATAGAAAAATTACAATCAATGATAAAGTTCTGGTAGATTTTCTTGACAGGACTAGCATTTTCTTTCACTTTATACTAGTATTTTTTATTGTCTTGTTTTACACTTCTTTTCTTTATAAAATAGAAAATTAATAAAATTATAAAATTATAGAGGGGTGTACACTGCTGTAGAGTACTAAGAAAGTTGTACTTTTTTTTTAAATAAAAAAATGATATTTACAGTCATAAAATATGTAAACGCCGCATAATCCTTTAAAAAAAATAAGTAAATACAAAATACACTTAAAAAAATTAATTTTTTAATAATAAATTCTATTCTTTTTCAAAAGAATTATACAACGCTTATATACTCCACAACTATACATAGTATTACTCTTTTTAATAATACTCAGTTTCATTTTTTCTAGAACGAATTGAAACGTTAGGGGATCCATATTCTGATAAGGAAATGGTGGTTTGGGTAGAATTACTTGTGTTCTCTCTCTGTGTTTTTTTTAACGTTGGTGACATCTTTTAATATTCCTTGTACAAGTCTTTGAATCCTCAAAAAATACTCCCGAAAAAAAAAAAAGATAGGATGTTGCCATTAAGAATATAATTAAAAAATAGGTCCCATTTGAATAGTTTAATCTTATCTCATCTCATCATTATATTTTTTTTTAATTTCCATACAAAATATAATAAATAATATAATTTTTAAAATTTTTAAAATAATAATATTATTATTAAAAAATAATTTTTTTTTTAATTTTTAATTTTCATCTAAAATTATTTTATGTAATATCAGTATCCAAATAGAACCTTATAAGAGCATCCCCATCCCATTCCCTATATCACTATTATCTCTAAATTATAGGGAAAAATTTAGGGAAAAGCTCAAAAACCCCCTCCCATCCCATTCCCTATTTTAGGATTTTGTTTTAGGGAATGAATAGTGGTTCCCTATATATAGGGAACCACTATTCATTCCCTATCTCATATTTTATTAATATTTTATTCTAATAAATAAAATAAATTCTTTTTTAAATCATTTCTACTTTTTCTTATACTCATATTTATTATAGTTTTAAATAATAATTTTAAAAATAATTTAAATAATTACTAAAATATTAAAAAATTAATTTAAAAAATATTATCATACCCATAAAAAAATAATTTAAATTTTTGTTTAAAATATTCACTAGAGTAATAGTTCAAAACATAAGAAAAAATATTGAGTAGTTAAGTTTGTAAATGGAAGTGAGAGAAAAAAGTAATAAAGAAATAATAGAAGAATAATATTTTAATAGAATAGAGAAAGGATAGGGAATGGGATGTAGAAGGTTTTTTGAAGATGAGTAAAATTTAGGATAAAATTATAGGGAGTGTCCTTTTTAGCTAAAATTTAGGGAAAATTTTAGGGAAGCCAATGTGAATGCTCTAAGGTGTTATCAATTGCAAATGGGGGGAATCAACAGTTACATCTCAATTTTTGTCCTATTTCGTGCATGCAATACATGAGGGGCTTTTTTTTTTTTTTTTTCCTCTTTTCTTGTCTGTCCGGTCAAATTACCTAAGTTCCAAACACCAGCACACCCCAAAAATAATATCTCCAATCTGAATTTTTAAAGGGGAAAAAATCCAAACACAATAGCAAATAACATTGTGTCGTGGTCCATGACCAAATACCCATCACGGGACACGATCTCGTTGACTTAAGATTTAAAGGAAGGAAGAAAATATGTATTTCTACTACTAGGGCCGTAATTAGCGGATGTTTACTTAAACTTAAGGGAATAGTTAAGGCAAAGCCGCAAAGGGCCGTTCAAATGCCACCAAACAGTAGCCATTGGGGGGGAATCTGCGAATCTGTGGCATCTGATACCTCTATTCGTACCCTATGAAAAACTACTTACTTAAAACAATTAATTAGAAATTCGCTGAAAAGTCCAACCTTACTATTATCATCTGGCAGAGTATCAGATAGCGGGTCAGCTTGACCGTCGGATACCATGGCAACAACTTCGAAGCCCCTTGATCCCTCCGATCCAACGAATCCAAACCCCTTGCTTCCACAGCTTACCGATAACAATAGCTTCATCCCTGATACTTTCAGAGCCAGAGGAGCATCGGATGATAGCTGAGCCCCACCCCAACGTCTTGCTCCACCTGAAAATCGGCCGATCAGAGAGCTACGACTTTTTTTCTTTTTTTTCAATTAGGGTTTAACTAGGCATCTAAGAAAGAGGGAGACAGACAGACAGTGAGCGAGCATACCTTTGAAAAATACAAGGCTTGCCGGAGCAGTTAGAACTGCAATCTGTCGTGCCATTTAAGATGAGTGGGGGTGGGAGAATCGCAGCGCAGAGAGAGAGAGAGAGAGAGTTCCTGGCTGACAGCAACCAACGGTCAGGGCCAGGGCCAGCGGCCAGTGGGAGGCCAAAGTCCCAGCTCGGTCAAGTATTTTGGCATCGAGGATTTTGATCGTCTAGTGTGCCTACGTGGCACCGTCTGGGTTCCATAGTTTTGTACGAGTTATGCGTCTGGATGTAATACGATTGCTGCCTGCTATCTTTATAATCTACTCCATGGCTTGGATGCCGTGTATTGGAGAACACAACAGTAAAAAAATGGCGAATAGGAAGGAATTCCTGGTTCGTCTCTCATTTTATTTTACTCGCTATTTTTACATTTGTTTTCATCAATAAAACGAACGAGAATTACAACACACCACGAACTTATGAAGTTGGCCGTTTAAATTTGGACTATAAAAACATGTTCAACTAAGTTGCATAATAAGTCGTGGGAAGTTAGCAAAGAAACAAAAACAAAACGGAAAAATCACGAAGACTTGAAATTATAAATGAAAACTAGTCTGGTAAATTTTTATCATATTATAAAAGAGTATTAATCTAAAAAACTCAAAACATTTCTTTTAAGGTTTATTATTTTGAATAACGCATAATTCATATACAGGTAGAAATGAGTTATTTAACATTACATTTCTTTTTTTAAGGCCAAGGCCATTGTTGAGATGGTTTCATCGCATCTCATCTAAATACCCACTCAAACACAAACATTTTTTACTTTCAAATTTTTAACTTTTTTATTTAATCATTATCTAATCATTACACTTTTCCTAAAAATTTCTCATCTTATTTCATCTCAATATCCAAAAGCGTAACTGCAAAATAATAGAAGATGTGGATGGCTTTATCTTTGTAAGACCGGAACACAACCAAAAGGAAAGTTATTACGAATTTTAGACTATAAATGGCTTCATACTCCTGTCCAATTAAAAGAAGACGTGCTATTGGGAGTTTTACATAATCACTATTTTTTAATAATATGTCATCTTATGAGAGGTTGACTACGTGTCTATAGACTACTTAATAATTACTCAAACTAAAAACTACAACATTCACGGCAAGAGTTACCGGAATTAAAGAACAGAAACAGAATCCGTTTCAGCCCAAAGCGAACTACAATGGCACACTTCATAAAAGAACAATTTTTTTTTCGTTTCTCCACCAATCCAACCTCTCCCCTTTCCCATGCCCTTTTTGCTTACTCTTCCAACTTTTTCAGCTTCCCTACCACTTGTTCCACGTGCTAAGCAACTCGACAATCTTTCTTGGATCTATAACACTTATCAACCCTTTGGCATGGTCCCCAACAATCCGCCCTATGATCGCCAATCCTACCTTGGTCACATCTATCAACTCTCTGAGAGAACTCTACCTTGATCTAATCTCCTACACACCAACTCTTCGCACTATCTATTTTGCCTTGTCATTCTTTGTCAATCCCTACCACAAGCTGACAAATCAAAACCACTAAAATTGGGATGTACAATTCTACCCAGCTTGCACACTTAAAAACACCAAACGTGGTCACTGTAATCAGCATCTTCGTTGCCTCCAGTTTCTTCCACCATCACAATTAGTGGAGAAATATTCACATTGACCCTTTGACTTGCTTTAAAAAATCCTTGCTCGAGCAAATCAATCACACTATTGATTCTTTTCTGTTTGTTGTTTGTATGTTAAGATTATTTTCCCCACCCATATGCAAGAACGCCCCATTCCTATTAATTTATGAAAGGACACATGAAACAGAACAAGATATAGTTGCACATCATTCCTTTTCAAATAATGAAGCTACTTATAATTTCAAAGAAACTATATTTAATTAAGTACCATGATGTGAAAAGAACAATCGCATAAGCATGGTGGAAAAAATTTCTGCCGAAATAAAAGAAGCTAACAAATGCCTTTAACTAAAATTGCTCAAGTATCCATTCTATAAGATCTCGATCACCCATTTACTCAAATCAAGAAACAAAAAGGTGGAAACTTCTCAATGAAATTATTAGAGACAAACAATGTTTTGATAAGTAAAGACCCAAAATATTCCTCGCACCAATCTAATGATTCTGCTCCAAAACATGACTTATACTTAGCTCATAAAAAGAAGCAACTGAATAACTATTCAGTACCAACCCAATCCAGCATCTACACAACCTAAGAACTGCAGAGGAAAAAGGAGATGCAATCAAGGACCAGAGTGAGATATTCCAGCTAACAAACCAATTAATTGTCAATTATGCTTACATTCAGCATTTACAACAGATGACCACAAGAAGATCAACAGTAAGTTCACATATAATAATTTGTAAGTCAGTTGGGGCAGTGCGTAAATAAACAAAACAAGATCTCTTATTATCTAAAAAATATATAACCAAAATTGAAAAAGAAACACCAAGGACAAAACAAAACAGAGAATAAAAGGCAGATAAATGAAGAAAAAGTGTTCATAAGTATTAATAAGTACCTTATATATTGCTGGGGTACATGAAAACCCTAACTCTAGCTCCCTGCAAATGAACAAAGAACAAAATGTGTGACTTTCACAGAAAACCATTCTACAAACATCAAAACTTGTGAGTAGGAATGTCTAGGGTCGGGAGTGCAGTTGGGTACTGTGTCTAGGGATAATATTGTTCCCATGGTTTCTCTCCCTCCGATAAACAATATAGCAGGTTCACCATCGGATTGGGTTCTGCATAAGGTTAATGAGATTCAGCATATCATGGGACTCTCACATGGAGGATGTGAAGACCAATTTAAAGCACTACTCACTGCGATTGAGGCGAGCCACTCACTTGAAACCAAATTGAGTTTTAAGAAAAGTAGGGAGTTAAAGCGTCTTTCTTGGACAATCAACTACGACGCTAAGGGTGGTAGCTCGAGTTGAGGAAAAACTAAAGGGAGGACATCATGAAGACGTTGTCGTAAAGGGGGTTTCAGGTGGAGTATTAGTCTTACGGGAAACAAGGGGTTAGGGATAGGGTTGGGGAGGTGTTCTTTATTCCAATTCGGCCTTGATGTATTTTGGGTAGCGTTTCACGGGCTTTTTGGATCTTTAGAAGCTCTCTAGTATGGGCTAGGTGTTTTCTTGTATGCGTCTAGCGTATTGGGTTACTCCTATCGATATATATGATATTTTTACTTTTAAAAAAAAAAAAAATCAAAATAACATCTATAACATACCATGGATTTCGGAGGGAGATTCGACTTGAACTTAGCACGAACAATGCCACTGTTACCATGAGGCCTAGCCACCTTACCCCATATGCAGCGATAGTGAGTTCCATTCTTCTTCACCTTGGCCTTGTAGATATAAGCCATACGCTTGCCTGCATACCATGAAACCTCCTCCTTTGTGTTCACCCCCTCAATCTGGATCAACGAAGTGTTTGGGTACTGGTTTGACTTGGACCTGATCCATCATCCCGTCAAAAGTTTATACACAAAACCAAAAGAAGGAACCTCAGACCTAAAACTTTTTTTTTTGATAAGGAACCTCAGACCTAAAACTTTCTAGCCGATAAACAACATGTGAAAATGATAAAACTATAAGAATAATCTTAAGTCCTCCAATTTCACTATTAGTGGCCTCAGGAACTATTAAAAAAAAAACAATGTTCTTTTTTCCTATAATCCTCGGCATCCAAACATTTGCGGGAAACCCAATGCACATACCAGCACACAAAAAGAAAGCAACTCTGATCTACCTAACACAGCTATACACAACAATAAAATATCCTAAAGGTTTTAGGATTTGGGAACACAGGAAACAAACATCCGAGCTAAGACCCTAGTAATATTCATTTCCTATTGTTTTATCTCAGCAGCCAAACAGAGCCTAGGAGAGCCAAAAAAATTTATTCCCAAAAAAAAAAGATTCGATCGGCGTATTATATAGGAGAAAATGAAGTCCGATTACCTCTTGTAGCCGAGGACTGTTCCTCTAACGTAGAGCCTGAGAACAAATACAGGATCAAAAAAATAAAAACTAGCCAAAATCTATTTGAGTAAAGTTAACAAAAAAAAATTGGAACTAGGGATTTAAGAGAGACAACGGGAAAGGAAAGGATTGCAGACCTAACTCGCTCTCCTTGGCGTCCCTTCACCATTTCTATGTGATTAGGAGGCGCTCGCTTCAGATGGTACAAACCTTAGAGGCCAGGTAGAGACAACTGCAAACAGCCTAAAACCCTATTTTGGTGAAAGTTGCGATCATTCGGATCCTCATATTTAGACCGTCGGAAGGGGTGGGTTTTTGGACCTGAAATAGAGGACGAGAAACATTTTGGGTCTATGAGCTCAAGTATAGATTGGTATTGGGCCGAACCCATAAGCCCAAGTCTTTATTGGGAAACTTATATTTGGAAACCAGGCCCAATTTCTATTTTATAACTCGATTGCCCCAAGGTCGCTATTCTTCTGACTATTATATAGTCTAATATATTATATAGCTATATTAATAGTAATATATAAGTCTATAACTATTTAACTAATACTAATAGTCTAATATAGACTATAATTATACTTATAATTAATATAGTTATACTAAATCACTAAAAGTTTATAATTAATACTAATATATAGTTTATAACTAATACTAATATAGAACTATATTAATAGTCTAATATTAGTACTATTATATAGTCTAATATTAATACTATTATATAGTCTAATATATTAGACTATAGTATATTAAATGTATTACAAATCTATAAATTATAATTACCAATTTTCCTAACCATAAAAAAAAAAATTAATTATCATTTAAAAAAACACATTGAAAATATTACTTCAATAGGAAACGGCGCCATTTCCCCTATAACTAAACCCTAAAGTCTTGTTCTGGTTCTACCTCGCTCACTCTATCTCTCTCGTCTGCATCTCTGCCTCGGTCCCTTCTCACTCTCAAGTCTCTCGTCTCTCAAGTCTCTCGTTCCTCACTCTCTCTTCTCTCAACTCTCTCGGCCTCACTCTATCTCTGTGCCAAGTTTTTTGTGATTGGATTTTGTGATATTATTAAGATTTTTATGATTGGATTTTTTTTATATTAGGGTTTTTGAATCTGAAATTTAGAATTTTTTGTAATTGTGTCTATTATTGTATTTGTGATATTATGATTTTGTGATTTGGTTTGTAAAATTACTTTGAAATTATGACAGATGATATTTATGATATTAGGGTTTTTTGAATCCAAAATTTCTTTGATTGGATTTTGTGATTGAGTTTGTGAAATTGTATTTTGTGATTGGGTTTGTGAAATTGTGTTTTGTGATTGGATTTGTGAAATTACATTGATAGGGTTTTGTAATTTTTCTACTTGAATAACATCTGTGTTCTATTTAATGTTTATCAATTTGGGTTGTGAATTTGAGTAAATTGTAAAGGCTCAACAAAAATAAATAAAAATAAGGCTTACATTATTGCAGTGCAGTTAGAACTTAGTGACTTATTAAATAAAAATAAGGCTTAAGCCAAGTCAATACTCTATGATTTCAGTGTAGCAATATTTCAGTCTATTGGTTGTAATTGTAAAGTTTTTTGTTGAATGTTCTAATTTGGACTTATAATTTGTTGAATTTTTGGACTTGTAATTTAAACTTTTAGTGTTTGGACTTGTAATTTTTTAGACTTTTGGACTTCTAATTTAGACTTTTGAAATTTGGACTTATAATTTGTTGGACTTTTGGACTTTTAATTTAGATTTTTGAACTTATTTTATTCCTTAGCAGGTTTTTTTTTTATTATTATTGCAGATTTTTTTTTTCAGTTTTTGTAGTAGTTATATTTATAAGCTTGTAGCAGATTTGTTTTAGTAAAACAGATTTTTGGAAAGCTGTTTTTACTAAATCAGATTTTTTTTTTTTAGTAAAACAGTTTTTAGTAAAGCAGATTTTTTTAATAAAAGTATAAAACAGATTTTTTTTAAAGCAGTTTTTTTTAATAAATACATTTTTAATGTTAAACTGTCAAACTTACATTTTAAAAAAATCGCAAAATCAGACTTAAACCGGTAAAATCGGAAGTATTGGTTTAGAAGGGTAACCGATGCGTAATCGATTTTGAAAAATGTAAAACCGGTATATACTAGTTCGGTTCTAAATTTTATCCAAAATAAAACCAAACCTGACCGGTTACAACCCTACTTCTAACCAGGACTCTTTTTTTTTTCCATGTAGTTGAAGTTTGTTCCACTCCTGTCTCGTTTCGGGGAAGCCTCTGGCTCCAGACTCCAACTATGATCCATTCCCATTACCAAGACTTTCTGAAGATCAGGTTTTGCAGTCAGGTTAGCGGGAAAAAGGAAATTTTTGCTAACCTAATTTCTTAGATTTACGGACACTAGCATTGTTTCCACAATGTCCTTTGGGCTTTTGATTTGAGTATCTTGTACAGTTCTCGCTCACATTTGCATCCTTCACAATTGGGTTATTCGTTAGATACTATTGATACTATATAGTTACTAGAATTGGACTCTCGTACTTTCTGTTGATTTATTTTGGCTCTCTTCTGTGTGGGATCGATTCGGATGTGATTTAATACGAATAAGGAAGGTTGATACCCATTTTCATCAAGGATCTGCTTTTGAGGCACAATATTGTAGGTCTTATACTTAATTTGAAAGAAAAATGCCGAATACAGTCGCCTTCGTGCAAACTGTGAGTAAACGGTGCTGATGTGGAAAAAAAACTTAAACGCACCGTTTCGAAACAAACTAAATGCACGTGGCCCCCTCTCCACAGTTTCCCTCTCCCTAGTCATCCCTCCCTTCGTCGCAACCCTAGCCCCCCCCCCAAGTCGTTGCTCTCTCCCCCTCATACTCTTGCTTGTGCCATAACTCCTCATGTGCAAACACGCCTCTGATCCCTATCTCTACGGCTGATATGGCCACCGAGGAGTCTGTTGTGATTGATTCCCGCATGGACCTTTTTTGTGTCCCTGAGCTGAGTTTTTCTCTTGTTTTAGTTGTGATTCATTCGTTATATGTTCATTTTCCCCTTGGTTTGATTTTGATTGCTGCGTATTTTCTCCCTGAGTTGGTTTCGTATTAGGCCCTCTACCTCTTCACAATTGAAGCTTTCAATAGAACCCCTTCCCAAAGATAAATCTAACTGAATAAAAAAACTATAGGTTTGTGAATCTCTCTCTCTCTCTTGTTGTGCGCCATCTTTCATTTTCTCGTTTGCCTCCTAAGAACTCTTCAGCCTATATTTTTGCTCATTTGATTTTTGTTAATTTTCTTAGTTTTTGACTAAAATTTTGATTATAGCTGGGTGGGTATAATTGTACAAGAGTGTACTATAGTGGATTGAGGTTGGGGAAAGGAAGATTCACCTTACCATTATGTTTGGGACGATGATTAGGTATATGGCAAAGAAGCTCAAACCCAAGATGAAATCGATAGAGCTCAAAACGCCACCAGAGCAAACACAGACCATAACCAGGGTCATTTTTGACATCGTCAAGGGGCATGGTCCTCTCACCATCGCAGATACCTGGGATCATGTTAAGGTTTACTGCCATCTACCGTTGTCTCTTCATATATTTTTGCTCATATATTTTTACCCAAATCATGTTAATTGTTGTCCCTTGTTTGTAGTTGGGTTTTTCTTTATTTATCTATACTCTTAGTAGATTTTTACCTTTGGATTGGTGTGGTTGGTGTATTGTCAAATCTTTGTTGCTTGACTTGTTCGTTGAAATAGTTTGTAAATCAATCATTGAAAGTCTTCACCACAACATTATGCCATGCCATGGAAACTAGGGTTTCTTTGGTACATGTGTTAGTTTTATTTTGAGCATGAAAGAGAGAGATTAATGCTTATGCACTAGTGAGATATTATCTATTAGTTTTCTTGTGCAGAAGTGTGGTGGCAACATCATGTACAATACATATCAGGAGAATATGTGATTTGAATGAAATTAGTGGCATTTATATACCCGTTGATCATATTAGTGTAATGTTTTTTATTTTTTGAATTGCGTTACTTTGGGTGCCACTAATTATGTAGTTGATCTTTAACTTGGGAAGTGCTGTTGCTATGCTTTTTTCAATTGCTGCATTCCACCTCTGATGAAGTTTCATGATCACACATGTTTATCTAACACAAATTTACAATTTTTTGTTGACATTTTTGTGTCTTAAATCATATTTAAGAAGTTAGTTTATCTACTTTAAAATGGGTAACCAGCATTCTATTTTTAAAAAAATGAAAGCAATTAAACTCCAAAATATCTCGAACATATACATAAAAGACAAGAATGAAGTTGAAAACCACCTAAATGTTACTGGGATATTGGTTGCCATCTAGATATGGTAGAAAAGTTGATGACCATGTAGGCACTGGTCCATAATAACCGTGCATGTAATTTGGAAAGTTTACTAGACCAATTTGATGGATGTCCTAACATAAAAATTATAATAATAATTAGGATGAAAAACATTGAGCAAACCCATTCCAATAGTTTTTAAAATCTTAAATAACATACTGAGGTTTTGGGATTTGACCTAGATGGTGTTAGCGGAGATAAGTGTTCTTCCCATTTTCCAATGTCCTGTATATGTTGATCAATATCCAAGGTCAGTCTTTGGGAATAATATAATATTAGAAACATGCTAGCCCAAAGCAATGAAGTATGAAAGAAAGAGCCTTTTATCTGCCCATCGAACATTCTCTATATCTTCAAAGCAAAACACAAATGATACACTCAAATATAAAGAGAGGCATTTCTCACATGATAGAGTGTATTGTCTCTGAATTTTGAAGTTTCTTAGAGGAAGAACGAGTTATAGTGCTGTTTCTAAACTCAGATAGAATTGATTGTACTTGCATGCAGCTCTTTTTAGGAAATATGTATTTTAGCCTTTTCAAGTGGTTGAATAACTAAAACCAGTAACATGATTGAGATATTAGAATTAGTCCCTTGAAGAGACTCCCATCAGTACTCTTAAATTCCTGCATTTTCATGATTTGTCATTACGTATGAATGCCCCAAGTGAAACAAAATTCATGCCAGGATACTTAATTTTGGTTGCATGTGCGACTACACTACAGACACTACTGCTTGTATTCAGCATTTTACTCACTAAAATGACACAATAACTACAACATTAATAAGCATTTGTTATACTTTCCTAAAGAAGTACTGCCATTAATAAGCATTAGTGGTTTCTTACCTTGAAGGAAATGGGTACCTATATAGTTTCTTACTTACTGCCATTAATATTCAGGGCTTTTTTTTTTTTTTTTTTTTTGACATGAAATTTCATTCATCACCCAGGACTACACGACATTCATATCAATAACAGATGACCCTTCTTCCATCCATATACATTCAACATCATTTTCAAAAGCATGCTCTGCTAGATTATGTACTACACAATTTATTTATCTAAATAAAATTGTGAACTACCAACTACATTTCTGAGCAATAAACTCAATCAATGTGCAATATTGTTCCTACCAATAGATTTTGTCAATATTGTTCCTAAAACAACAACTTCTAAGAAAGCATGAAACAGGAGTACGTAAAAAAATGCGCTTTACCATTGTACAGTTTCCTAAATTTTTTATTGGGTTTCTCACACGATTGTAGCCCACACGGAGGAGAAGACCAGTTCAACTCCACTTTAAGATTTGAAGATTTAAACCCGCACAGCTCTACTTGAAGATTTGAAAACCACTGTCAAACAAGTTCGACACGAGAAAGAAGTGCCACGCGAATGGCAAATACCCGTACGGATTTGGAGCTTTCACAAAACAAATACCCACACGAGAAAGAAGAGCCACGCAAATTGTAAACATGGGCGTCCTTGAAGACCACAATGTAGGAAGCCGAAGACCACAACAAATAGCAAGTTTAGATATGAGAGGAACAACACCACAAAGTCGAAGACGACTGACCAAAGCACGAAAGAAAGCAGGAATCCAAAAGAGAAAACAGAGTTTTCTTCTATTTTTCATTTTCATTTTTGCGTGTCGTTTTTTTTTTTTTTTAATGTCCAAGTCAGCTGACTCTGTGCCGACTGTAGCCAGCGACTGTACATAGCAGTTTTGTAATCGAAAAGAGTTTCATTTTTTAAGCCTTTTAACCTTTAATCGTATGGATTATTTATCTGATAGTGTCATGGCGAACGCCCGTCTGGGTGCTGGCCATAAGCTGTAGATTCAAGACATCATGTGTTCGGTTTTGATTTAAGAGTTCCCTTGAATTACCGGAGGCATGGTTCAGGCAAATAGAGTCATGTATGTGAACATTGTTTTTATAAACATGGATATTTCTATTGGTCATTTTGAAACCCCTGAAAAATGTCATTTTTGTCACTGCATGAAGCTTAGATAATTGACCACAATACTCTTTCTTACGGGTTAAAAACTTAAATGACCAAACTTGCTTGTGACCGCTTCCATGAAAACCGAAGAAACGTGCTTTATTAGTGTTCTGAGCATGACATCAACATATGATTCTAATAATCTCATCTCACTTCAATCAAAGATTTGGCTGCTGTGTCCAGACTGAAATGTCCCAATAGCTTTTGGTTAAAGTTGCGCTATGGTACTTGGAAATCATCCACGTATATTAATTATAAAGATTTGTGTCGTTAACCTATCAAAAATAAAGATTACGTTGTCAAAGTCGACATGTTAGCATTTGTTTCCTTCTGCCATTTCTGTCCTAAAGATGCGGAGATGATATTTTGACACGGTCTTCTTTAGCAGTTTTATATACACAATACTAGGTAGGGAGGGTGGGGTGAAGACTACCTTGAAATTGAAGTGCATTAAGGTTTTAGATGTAAAATTCTTTATCATGCAGTAAAATGGTTTTGTGGACGCTATTGGAGGGTTGCCTACTACTTGCTAATGCATTGGCAATATTAAATGAGGACGGCCTCCTGGCACCTAGAGGATGGAGCTTCTCAGAATTCTCAGGGGGCAAGACAAAATCATTCAAGGGGCAGCTTATAGGTCTTATTTATGCAACCCTGTACCCAAGAGTTCCTCTCATATTGCTACACTTCATCTTCATCGTGGTAAAGTTGGTATTGGATGATACCACTCTGGATAGGATTTTGTATTTCTTTAGTGATGGTTTGGATTTGTTATGTTTAAGTATGACAAGAGCAAATTTTCACCATTAGGTTACTATTGAAGTGACAAAATATTCATTTTTTTTTTTAATGAAAACAGAGTCTCTGTAGATTGTCTAATTCAAATAGGCTATAAATTATTTTCAGAAAGTTGAGAACTGATATCTCTTAAACAAGCAGACTTGTATCATATGTTCACGATAATTTATTTATTTATTTATTATCTTTCGTTAACTTTAGTGACCAGTAAGGCTTGGATTTTTTCTGCACTATTCTGATTTTCCCGAGTAAGATTATGCTGTTGGTGCTTAAATGGTATTTTTAAGACAAATGTAAGCTGTAAATGAATCCCTTCAGTGTCATAGCAGTAACTAGTTGGAGAATTATTGTGTTAACCAGCTGTAATATGAGAACCAGTAAGCTTTGTTTTCCTAAAATGTGGATTGGCAACCTGAAATATGGCGCTATCCTATAGTTTATTCTTTTAAAATTGTGGAGAGAGAGAGAGAGAGAGATCTCACTGTGGTAAAAAATAAAATTGCATATCAAAGAAATGGCCGTGTATGAGTTGTTAATTAATTAGTCAGAGAGATTTCAGTACCAGAAAAATATGAACCGTGGAACATAGGTATGAGGTATATGACCCGTGAAAACGCTGGGGGAAAGATGTCCCTCCCAGTCCCAGTATGTTTTTCATTGGTAACTGAGATTGAGTACCGGTGATTAAACAGAATAATACAACCCTGCAAACATATCCTACATTTCTGTCTGAGTGTCCAAAATGTTTGAATGCAGGGAAGTGTCCCAAGGAAACCAAGTTGGCAATAGCACCAACACCTGTTGCTTAGCTAAACACAACCCCCCCCCCCCCCCC
>QEOT01006263.1:4380-21143 GCA_003123785.1 Pterocarya stenoptera
GAACTTCTGCACTACTACCTGAGGAAGAAAGTTGCCGATGAGAAGATTGACCTTGATGTAATCCGCGAAGTTGATCTTAATAAGCTCGAGCCATGGGATATTCAAGGTAGGGTGCCTGTTCGTCTACTTTTCCCGCATTTACTAATTGCAGCATATATATGGTACAAATGTTTTATTTTCTTCTTCTTTTGCTTTTGGGATATGCAAATATTTTCTCTCCTTTTCTAATGCTTTGATCATAATTATGACGTTGCTGCCTTGTAGAGAAGTGCAAGATTGGATCCACCCCTCAAAATGATTGGTACTTCTTTAGTCACAAAGACAAAAAGTATCCAACTGGGACTCGAACAAATCGTGCAACAGCAGCTGGGTTTTGGAAGGCCACCGGCCGAGATAAGATCATCTATAGCAGCTTTAGAAGAATTGGATTGAGGAAAACTCTAGTGTTCTACAAAGGACGAGCACCACATGGACAAAAATCAGACTGGATCATGCATGAATATAGGCTAGATGAAAGCATCCATGAAACTAGCGTAAGACATTCTTCTCCCTGCCTTTCAATGTATAATCATTCATTCAAAATCAAGCACTAGTAACTAATTAATCAATATCTTCAATGCGATAAACTAAAAATTGTCTTTTATCTAAAGTTCGTACGTATATGAGAGATTTTTCTTTCCGGTGTGTACTATTTGCTTAAGATATATAACTTTTTTGTTTTCTTCAATTCAGTGATCATAAGCATGCATTAGAATAATCGATCGTCAAATGAGAATTCATTATTTGTAATCAGTTTAAAGCCTTTAAGACAAATATTGAATCATTAATTGACAAAATGTATTGAAATATTCATTTATATATGTGCATTATTTAGGTCTGTAATTCAGTAGGAGAGTCAATGGCGGAAGACGGATGGGTGGTTTGCCGTGTATTCAAGAAGAAGAACTTTCAGAAAGCCCTAGAGAGTCCTAAAACCTCGTCTATCTCTAGGCCGGATTCAAACACTCATCAAATACTTGCTTCGAGAAATGACGGGGTCCTGGATCAAATAATCTTATACATGGGAAGGAATAATTGCAAGCCGGAAAACGAATCATTCAGCAACAACATCAGTATCTCCGACAACAGTACTACTACTAGCAACATGATGTTTCTCACTGCAAAGCATATCGATGAAGGTCTCCATGACAGATTCCTTCATCTCCCACGGCTAGAGAGCCCAACCGGCCTTCCTTCGCTTCCCATTAATTATCAATCATTTGATCATCATGATCAGATGGTCACAGATACTCAACCATCTTCGTTCACAAATCATGCTAGTGGTGGCAACGAGGACAAGACCCAGCTGGTTGATGAAGATGATCATGACCATGAGGCCAAAACTAGGCTTAGTGACTGGGTTGCCTTCGATCGGATGGTGGCGTCGCAGCTTAATGGCGCCGAAGAGGCCGAGGAGACAGCCCAGCAATTATCCTGCTTTAATGACCCCAACAACATGGCTTTCTGTCCTCCTGATCATGATGATGTACAATTCTCGGACATACGTTTGAGTAGGCAAAGTCAAATCTCGCATGTCTACAATACTAGCGAGAATGACATATGGAGCTTCACCAAATCATCATCATCACCAATATCATCATCATCCGACCCTTTATCCCACTTGTCGGTATAACCCGGCCAAGTCTTCGGTATCTAATAAAGTCTGGTACGTACTCTAGCAGTTAGGTATATATAAGTCATCGTCATGATCATGGACTTAACACATGATGTATTGCATGAATAATCAGGTGATCATGATATTTTCGAGATGTACGTGGTACGTATGCGTGGGGGTGGCAATCTTAATTTTCTTGCCTAAATAACTATGTTTTCGGTCCACCAGTACTATTAATATCAATTGGTTTAGAAAAGCCAGCTATATATATTTTGGGTGCTATTGATGATTTTTTATATACTAATTTCTACCTGTGATCATATCCCTGACCCCAATTCGTTAACCACAAAGAAAATGTTGACAAGTTAATCATGCCATTATGCTGACTTTTTAGTCGGATCGATCGATCGGTACGTTTAATTTGGGGTCTACGTACTGATCTTGCGCTGCACGCAATTAGCAATGCCAATATATATATATATATATATAGCTGATGGATGGGGCATGCATGGTCACAATATATATTGGTAAGTGGTCATTCTATTGATCGAATTATTTGTTATCCCTGGCGTCGACAATTGAGTGAGATTCTTGGGTCGCACCTAACGTTTGCACCAATAAGGCAATAAAGATATTGTTGTAGCAAAAGTCGATCGCCTTTTACCAAGTAAATATATATATATTTATATATAGATATTTATACACATTATATATATAGCATGCACGAGAATCATCAAAAAAACATAGCATATTTTTCTCTTTTGCCGGGGGAAAGGAGGGGAAGAGTCCAAGAATGGACCAGCGCGGAGTACTACTTTTTTGTATTATTTATTAATATCTCATAATTTTCTCCCTTCTTTTCTTCCCCCTCTTTATATATAAGTCCAGATATATATAATTAAGTAGGAAGAAAATTATGAAGGACAGTACGTACGAGTACTAGTCCTTGATTGGTTGATTTTGATCTGATCTTGCTATGGACATGATGACGATCCGTTTACTAACCAGGTCACAACATTAATCGAAATTTCCAAACCATACAAATCACGTCCATATAATCCTAGCTAGAAAGATTAGTACTATTGTTGCATATTGTAGTACTGTCCTTACTGGATTTAAATTTTTAAGAGTTGTTAACGTCCTGCAAATAGATACATAAACAAACCACAATATGTATTAATTTGATGTTGTCTGCATAAATTTCTCGATTGCCATTAAATCTTTAATGAATATTATGCAATCCGTACTGTATATCTCTCTTCGGATGAGAATTAAGGAGATTCAAATGATCTGGTTTTACTTAGGTATACATTTGATATATATATATATATATAGGACTTAGCAAAATGTCTGCAAGTGTAAGATCAATATTACAATTCACAAACTTCGGAATCTCTAATAGAATGAAGTTATACTAAACTAGTATAAATCGAAAATCTACATGATATTTTTGTCTGGGTAAGCTGATAGGAATATATTAAAAGAAATAATATATATGTACAGACGGTGAGATCAGGAAGATTTCACAAACACCCATTAATGCAACTATATATTAATATTGGATTGAGAAATAAAAAGATATAAGTTGATAAATTGCTAATTGTCGGGTCGACGGCCTTGAACTCATGTAATATTTCTTGGCTTGAAGCCAAGAAAAGATTTCCACCACGCTATTTTCGAGACAATTCAGGCATGCATGATCAATTGTTGCAAAGCTCATGACCGGCCCTCTAGTAATTCTGAATTGAAACTATTATTGTTAAACTTTGGCGTAACGTTTTAGCTAGGTGGCACGTACGTATAAGTATATATGAAACTCGATCGATCGTTGCAAAAAATGGACACATATATACAAAAGTGAAAAACTACGTACGATGTAAATTGGAGCATGGCATGCAGCACACAAGAACGCACGCGTGTCGAGGCGCATTGTACTGTTAATGTGCACGTGTACATGAAATCGAAAATATGAATAGCCCACACGATAAAATGGTAAGCAGTCCTGAGTAGTGTTAAGTCGGTTCAGAGATACGGGAGGCTCGAGACGGGGCTCGCCTGAATTAGAGTTTCTCTTCGGTTTTTCGTGAAGTTGATCATACATTTTTGGCACCCAAAAGTCTCCTGCTTTATATCTGGCATATATATGCATGCTTGCAAACATGATGATCATGAGAGGATCACGTGTACGCGCGCAAACATGAGCATAAACATATACATATATATGCAGGCGTACGTACGTGTGATAAAATTAAAGGACTGCAAAAGTTGGAGGGAATCCTTGCGGTGTCCACCTGATGATCTCGTCAAACAGGTCAATTCCCAAATCTATGCATTGGCCCAAGGATCGTAACGACGTAATCTAAAGCCACTCATAGCAGGCACTACATCTTCTTCCATTGCCGTCATTTTAGACCTAATCAAACTGATTTACACTTCCTTCGGAGTTGGTAACGTACAATATATACATGAGTCATGACTCTACAAAAAGCAGCCTTGTCGTAGAAAATACTTCGGTAAAAGGAAAAAGAAAAAAATAGCGACAAATTAAGTCCTACATAATTAAGCAAAGAAAAAATGTCTCCAAGGGAACAGTTGGCGGCAGTCCCCGATCGATGTGCCATCCATCGGCCTCTATCCGTCAAAAGCTTTGAAAGCTATAAATAAATGAAGTGTACGTCTCTTCTCCAAAAAGAGGCTGATTTTGCGTAGGATTAATGCTAGTTTGACCATGAATATATTCATGTGTTAGGTTTCGCAACTACCTGGAAGATGATCGATCGATCGATGACCTGCTGGCTGGCCTAGCATGTACGTAGATCATGATCAGATGCACGTAACCAAAAAAAAGAAGATGAATTTTCTTAATCGGAATGATCAATGTGTCTCTTAATTGTAATTGAAGATCACGACCCATATATATATGAGAGGGGACTTTCAATCAATTATTTTACTTTAATTAACAGCGACAGCTCTCATTATTCATCTACCCCAATATCATCATCATCATCATTATATATAATCTGCTTAATCGGTTTCTTTCGTGCCCTACAACTACCAAACGAAGCTTTTACGTGTTTAATTTCCCACTTTCTACAGTTTTTATAGTAAGAGAAAATATATTTATAATCGTTAATTGTGTAACTACCGTATAATCATTTTAAAAAAATAAAATAAAATATGAAACTCACATAAAAAAAATTAATTTTTTGATAATCGATTTAGGCTATTCTTTTTCAAAATAATTATACCTTATTTACGCATGATTATATATAGAATTACTCTCGTAGCAATACACGTACAACCTTCCTAGTTGCACACGTAGTACTTAATTCCTTTTAGTTTCCATCTTTAATTTGATCTTATCACCATCTTCAATATTGCTCTCTGAGCCATGCATTTAATATCTGGAACGCTTAATTATTTGTAGTAGTTATTTAGTAGTAGTACTAAAATGAAAATATTTTCATCATGAAATAATTTTTCTTATCACAAATAATTACTCGTCACAATAATTATTTTTCTTGTAATAAAATAGAAAGATTTCAAAATATCAATTCATAAAAATGAAAAAGAAGAACAAAAGTTATTACACGTAATTTATATCATGTCAGCATGGTGTTCTAATGGTGTGGTTTTCTAGCATTATTAATTTATTTTTCAGAAAATAAATCAGTTTCCTTATTGCACGGAGCCACTTAATTAAGAGTACTTGGATGAATCATATATATATATACATATATTTATATATAGCATAGATTAATTTGAAGGGTGCTTAATTTGTTTTGTTTTGTTTTTGGGACATTCGAATGTGATTGATTAGAGTAACCATCGTTGACTTGACCCGGGAGGATCATGTATCACTTCATCGTGTCAGCTTATCAATTCTCACCCGGTAAATACGTTATCTACTTTATATCAGAAAAAATAATAAAATAATAAGTTGTTAGTCTTAAAAATACTATTTATCGTTTTTTTAATAATTACAGTCTTTTTATGATCCCTCTATTTAATATTAAATTATTATAAAATTATCTTTCATTTTTCATTTTTTTAATATTCATTTGATGAAAAATATTATTCGCATTTGAGAAAAAACTTATAAAAAATTTATTTTTCCACATATCAGTTATTAAAATATTAAAAATTATGAAATTTGAATTTAAAAATAAAATTGACAAAATGAATATTATAAATAAAAGTGTAAATAAAAATTATAAATAAATATAGCACTGCTCTTCATTTGATATGTCAAATGACGACTATGGAATAATATAATTAAAACAATGATTAATAATATTTGTCGTCATAATATTTAAGTACTCTTAAAATAATATATCAAGACATATAGATTAAGGGTGGGGCTACTCTGCCGCCCCACCCTTACCGCTGGGCGTACCCTCCCAGTGGTAATTTTTTTTTTTTTTTTTTACTTTTTTCTTTTCATAATTTTTTAATACATTTAAAAATTTTAAAAAAATAAAAAAAAATTTAAATACACTTAAAATCACTTCTTTAATCACTAAGTAAAAAAAAAAAAAAAAAATTTTTTGCCCAGACGTCAAGTTGAGCGGTCAAGTTTGGTGGGCAAAGTAGTGTTTCTCATAGATTAGTAGATCAAAAGAACTCATAAGCTTAATTCATCTCATAAAATCGATTCTGTAAGAGAAGATTGTTCATTTCTTATAAATGTTTGAGATCTTACTCACAAATAATATGAAATTATTTATCAACAATAAACAATCAATTGAGCTAGAGGATCCAAATCTCAATTTGCAATGTGATCAAGGGCGGCATACGTATATTTAAGTGTTGAAATATGATCTTATACATTATTTGGTATAATTATAATGAGAAAAATCGTTGAAAAATACCACACAACTTCCACAATTCAATAACACGTTGGTTGAAAGATGTGCATATTCATTGGATGAAACGGGGCTCAAATGCGACAAAAGTGTGGATCCAACAAGATATGTTTTTATGGGCCCCACACAGAAGGGAAGGGAAGGAGTCAGAGAGGGTAATCATCCTTGTTGCAGTTGTCGGCCCTAAAGCTGAAGGTCTAAAGTCCAAACCATGGATGGACGGACACTCCCCTGTTTTCCTATCCTAAGCTAACCTCTGCGGTACTCTGATTCTAAAAAGTAGCAAATATTTTTAGCAATCTTGTTAATCATTTTTATTTGGACCAATACCCCCAATGCTTTACCTGTATCTTCTTTTGAGAAATGTATCCATGTGAGAGTTTTAAGTAAAGGAAAAGGATAAATATCCTAATATTTGCAACTCTTGAAGGTTAATTTTGTAACTTTGTTAGATTATATTCAAGTAAAGAAAATTCAGATGTCATGAGAAGTTCAATTTTCGTCATAATCTCTTATTGATGAGAGAACTTGTATATATATTTTTTTAATGGACAAAATCTCATTTCTATAATAATGTATTTCATGATTTTTTTTTTATGTCTGATAGAATATAAATATGATTATGTGATTATATGAATTTCACATTTAAATCTTACTATTTAAATAATGTCAATACGATACTTTACACACGAATTTAAGAATAAAATAATTTTATATATAAAAAAATTATATTTATAAGCGGCGTAGATAACACACCGAGTAGGATTAAGAAAAAAATAACAAAAGGTGAGATGATAAGGTAAAAGAGACCCCACCCCCTACAATAATGGTTTAACTTTAGGTTTGATTTAAAATCTACAAGTTTTAAGTCCTGGCTAGTAAATCATAGAAATGGAAGAATCAATTGTAGTATTATTATATGTGGCGATCAAAGGGTAGAGAGACCTTTATCTCCTATAAATAATGTTGGCAACAAAACAAAACATGTTTGGGTCCTTTTGGGGACCTATGGCAGAAAGAGTTGGGAGGTTCAATATAGCCATTATTAAAGCAAACAAGGAAATGGAATATATTCGAACATGAATGGAAAAGTTAACAATTGAAGCGACCCGCCCATATGATAACTTCCTTTCAACCAATTTATCAAGATCCAGAAGATTGAATTGAGCTACTTTTAGGTTAGTAGGGGAAGCTTCAATGGAATTATCAATTATTTGGTGATGTCAAAGAGTGCCCAACAGAATGGAAATGCTCATCATGTTCTATTGGTTGTATCAAGCATATGTCAATTGGAGATACCTCATAAGCAAAAAGTACCCAAATGAGCAAGATAATAATTTTATTAAAGAGAAGCTCAACAAACATAAATGAATTCTATAAAAGTAAACTAACAAACTGACGTGATTTCATGTGATCTGTTAGATTTACTTTATGATAAAAGTAATTTTACAACTTATGTATCACATCAAGTATTTTTTTGTATAATCCTTTTGTAATTAAAGTATTTCTCTTTATTAAACTAATAGGTAGTACAAGCGAGCTGGGGATGGAAACCTTTAATAAATATTCCAGTCTCATATTTCTTATTTCTTAGCATGAAGCCAAAAACCTATCACAAAAGAAGCCATGAGTTGGAATTACAAATTTACAATAATATATCACTGTAAGAAAGTGAATCCTTTAGATGTTAATAAGGATTATGCTTGTTCTACCCCAAATTAGTACATAATACCAAGTCTCGTCTCTAGATTTTAAGCACATCTACAGTGAGATATTTATTTATTTTTATTGGCACCAAGTGTCTTGAAATAGCATCCTGACTAATCTCTGGAATGTATAGGCTCTCGGCAAAAAGTTTCTCACAAGTACACGTCAGGTAATTCAAAAGAAAAAATCTCTAATCCGATGGCCCCTTTTGATTGTTTGTACCAAATGGGATTCGAATCTTGGACCTTAGAGAGAACATACCACAAAGACAAAGGTTTTTATCACTTGAGTCAACCTCTAGAGGTTCATTGAGCTATTCATGAAAAACATTTTTTAATTTCACATAACATTTCAGGATATGCACGATAAATTAACCATAAAGTGTTTTGCTCTCCATTGGCATTCCATTGTCGCCTTATTATTCAAGAATTAACCTGCATAAAGGTTATACCGTAAAATAATATTATGATCTATTAGAGTTATTAGGTTCTTATAGCAAATATTTATCATCAGGTTCTATAATATAATACAGGAAATGCATCCCTTATTCTATCTATGATCACATACACGAAACGCAAACCCATATCATTAACTCTTGCATAGGGCGCAATTTGCAGCTGATGGTTGAGTAATCACCCCTGTATTGTCCATTACAGATCGTAGTGTTGCATTTGTTTTGACTTTGCTAGCTTCCCTGCTTGTGTGCATGGGAAAGAGACCAATAATTGAGTAGTGAATAGAGAATACTCAATATTTATGAAATTGATTGGTGATTAGGGGTGTAAGGTATTTGGTCTGGACTGGAGAACTCGATCGGATTGGCCTGAAGTTGGGACCGGTCGGTCTTAGTCCAAGAAATTCTGTTTTTCTGATTTTTGTTCCGGTCTCGTAGTGAGGTTTTCCAAGACGGGACGGGATGGACTGACCAAATAGGAAAATATATGTTTTTAATTTTTAAATATATTTCATATAATAATTGTGAAATTATTTATGTAATTTTCATTAAACCTATCACCATTAACAATATAAAATTTTAAATATGCAATTACAAATATTATTGTAAATTGTAATTAACTAATGTATGGTATCAATTAACTAACCTATCACCAATTTACCATTAACTAATTATTAACATCTACATCCATGATCTTATTAAAAATATTAGATAAATTTTTTGTAAAATACCTAAATTGTAAGTAAATATAAAGCATGTATGGACGGGACCCTATGGATAATTCAATTATTTATACTTCATATACAAAATGTAAAAAATTTAATATAGCTCATTATGCATTAACTATCATAATACATTAACATACTCTAAATTAGTAACAAATTAACAATTACTATCATCAATATAATTATAATTAATTATTTTTTCAATAAATTAATTATATAATCCACATTAATAATTTACTTAATTTTAATTTAATAATTTAAATAAATTTTTTNACTAGTCCTTGATTGGTTGATTTTGATCTGATCTTGCTATGGACATGATGACGATCCGTTTACTAACCAGGTCACAACATTAATCGAAATTTCCAAACCATACAAATCACGTCCATATAATCCTAGCTAGAAAGATTAGTACTATTGTTGCATATTGTAGTACTGTCCTTACTGGATTTAAATTTTTAAGAGTTGTTAACGTCCTGCAAATAGATACATAAACAAACCACAATATGTATTAATTTGATGTTGTCTGCATAAATTTCTCGATTGCCATTAAATCTTTAATGAATATTATGCAATCCGTACTGTATATCTCTCTTCGGATGAGAATTAAGGAGATTCAAATGATCTGGTTTTACTTAGGTATACATTTGATATATATATATATATATAGGACTTAGCAAAATGTCTGCAAGTGTAAGATCAATATTACAATTCACAAACTTCGGAATCTCTAATAGAATGAAGTTATACTAAACTAGTATAAATCGAAAATCTACATGATATTTTTGTCTGGGTAAGCTGATAGGAATATATTAAAAGAAATAATATATATGTACAGACGGTGAGATCAGGAAGATTTCACAAACACCCATTAATGCAACTATATATTAATATTGGATTGAGAAATAAAAAGATATAAGTTGATAAATTGCTAATTGTCGGGTCGACGGCCTTGAACTCATGTAATATTTCTTGGCTTGAAGCCAAGAAAAGATTTCCACCACGCTATTTTCGAGACAATTCAGGCATGCATGATCAATTGTTGCAAAGCTCATGACCGGCCCTCTAGTAATTCTGAATTGAAACTATTATTGTTAAACTTTGGCGTAACGTTTTAGCTAGGTGGCACGTACGTATAAGTATATATGAAACTCGATCGATCGTTGCAAAAAATGGACACATATATACAAAAGTGAAAAACTACGTACGATGTAAATTGGAGCATGGCATGCAGCACACAAGAACGCACGCGTGTCGAGGCGCATTGTACTGTTAATGTGCACGTGTACATGAAATCGAAAATATGAATAGCCCACACGATAAAATGGTAAGCAGTCCTGAGTAGTGTTAAGTCGGTTCAGAGATACGGGAGGCTCGAGACGGGGCTCGCCTGAATTAGAGTTTCTCTTCGGTTTTTCGTGAAGTTGATCATACATTTTTGGCACCCAAAAGTCTCCTGCTTTATATCTGGCATATATATGCATGCTTGCAAACATGATGATCATGAGAGGATCACGTGTACGCGCGCAAACATGAGCATAAACATATACATATATATGCAGGCGTACGTACGTGTGATAAAATTAAAGGACTGCAAAAGTTGGAGGGAATCCTTGCGGTGTCCACCTGATGATCTCGTCAAACAGGTCAATTCCCAAATCTATGCATTGGCCCAAGGATCGTAACGACGTAATCTAAAGCCACTCATAGCAGGCACTACATCTTCTTCCATTGCCGTCATTTTAGACCTAATCAAACTGATTTACACTTCCTTCGGAGTTGGTAACGTACAATATATACATGAGTCATGACTCTACAAAAAGCAGCCTTGTCGTAGAAAATACTTCGGTAAAAGGAAAAAGAAAAAAATAGCGACAAATTAAGTCCTACATAATTAAGCAAAGAAAAAATGTCTCCAAGGGAACAGTTGGCGGCAGTCCCCGATCGATGTGCCATCCATCGGCCTCTATCCGTCAAAAGCTTTGAAAGCTATAAATAAATGAAGTGTACGTCTCTTCTCCAAAAAGAGGCTGATTTTGCGTAGGATTAATGCTAGTTTGACCATGAATATATTCATGTGTTAGGTTTCGCAACTACCTGGAAGATGATCGATCGATCGATGACCTGCTGGCTGGCCTAGCATGTACGTAGATCATGATCAGATGCACGTAACCAAAAAAAAGAAGATGAATTTTCTTAATCGGAATGATCAATGTGTCTCTTAATTGTAATTGAAGATCACGACCCATATATATATGAGAGGGGACTTTCAATCAATTATTTTACTTTAATTAACAGCGACAGCTCTCATTATTCATCTACCCCAATATCATCATCATCATCATTATATATAATCTGCTTAATCGGTTTCTTTCGTGCCCTACAACTACCAAACGAAGCTTTTACGTGTTTAATTTCCCACTTTCTACAGTTTTTATAGTAAGAGAAAATATATTTATAATCGTTAATTGTGTAACTACCGTATAATCATTTTAAAAAAATAAAATAAAATATAAAACTCACATAAAAAAAATTAATTTTTTGATAATCGATTTAGGCTATTCTTTTTCAAAATAATTATACCTTATTTACGCATGATTATATATAGAATTACTCTCGTAGCAATACACGTACAACCTTCCTAGTTGCACACGTAGTACTTAATTCCTTTTAGTTTCCATCTTTAATTTGATCTTATCACCATCTTCAATATTGCTCTCTGAGCCATGCATTTAATATCTGGAACGCTTAATTATTTGTAGTAGTTATTTAGTAGTAGTACTAAAATGAAAATATTTTCATCATGAAATAATTTTTCTTATCACAAATAATTACTCGTCACAATAATTATTTTTCTTGTAATAAAATAGAAAGATTTCAAAATATCAATTCATAAAAATGAAAAAGAAGAACAAAAGTTATTACACGTAATTTATATCATGTCAGCATGGTGTTCTAATGGTGTGGTTTTCTAGCATTATTAATTTATTTTTCAGAAAATAAATCAGTTTCCTTATTGCACGGAGCCACTTAATTAAGAGTACTTGGATGAATCATATATATATATACATATATTTATATATAGCATAGATTAATTTGAAGGGTGCTTAATTTGTTTTGTTTTGTTTTTGGGACATTCGAATGTGATTGATTAGAGTAACCATCGTTGACTTGACCCGGGAGGATCATGTATCACTTCATCGTGTCAGCTTATCAATTCTCACCCGGTAAATACGTTATCTACTTTATATCAGAAAAAATAATAAAATAATAAGTTGTTAGTCTTAAAAATACTATTTATCGTTTTTTTAATAATTACAGTCTTTTTATGATCCCTCTATTTAATATTAAATTATTATAAAATTATCTTTCATTTTTCATTTTTTTAATATTCATTTGATGAAAAATATTATTCGCATTTGAGAAAAAACTTATAAAAAATTTATTTTTCCACATATCAGTTATTAAAATATTAAAAATTATGAAATTTGAATTTAAAAATAAAATTGACAAAATGAATATTATAAATAAAAGTGTAAATAAAAATTATAAATAAATATAGCACTGCTCTTCATTTGATATGTCAAATGACGACTATGGAATAATATAATTAAAACAATGATTAATAATATTTGTCGTCATAATATTTAAGTACTCTTAAAATAATATATCAAGACATATAGATTAAGGGTGGGGCTACTTTGCCGCCCCACCCTTACCGCTGGGCGTACCCTCCCAGTGGTAATTTTTTTTTTTTTTTTTTACTTTTTTCTTTTCATAATTTTTTAATACATTTAAAAATTTTAAAAAAATAAAAAAAAATTTAAATACACTTAAAATCACTTCTTTAATCACTAAGTAAAAAAAAAAAAAAAAAATTTTTTGCCCAGACGTCAAGTTGAGCGGTCAAGTTTGGTGGGCAAAGTAGTGTTTCTCATAGATTAGTAGATCAAAAGAACTCATAAGCTTAATTCATCTCATAAAATCGATTCTGTAAGAGAAGATTGTTCATTTCTTATAAATGTTTGAGATCTTACTCACAAATAATATGAAATTATTTATCAACAATAAACAATCAATTGAGCTAGAGGATCCAAATCTCAATTTGCAATGTGATCAAGGGCGGCATACGTATATTTAAGTGTTGAAATATGATCTTATACATTATTTGGTATAATTATAATGAGAAAAATCGTTGAAAAATACCACACAACTTCCACAATTCAATAACACGTTGGTTGAAAGATGTGCATATTCATTGGATGAAACGGGGCTCAAATGCGACAAAAGTGTGGATCCAACAAGATATGTTTTTATGGGCCCCACACAGAAGGGAAGGGAAGGAGTCAGAGAGGGTAATCATCCTTGTTGCAGTTGTCGGCCCTAAAGCTGAAGGTCTAAAGTCCAAACCATGGATGGACGGACACTCCCCTGTTTTCCTATCCTAAGCTAACCTCTGCGGTACTCTGATTCTAAAAAGTAGCAAATATTTTTAGCAATCTTGTTAATCATTTTTATTTGGACCAATACCCCCAATGCTTTACCTGTATCTTCTTTTGAGAAATGTATCCATGTGAGAGTTTTAAGTAAAGGAAAAGGATAAATATCCTAATATTTGCAACTCTTGAAGGTTAATTTTGTAACTTTGTTAGATTATATTCAAGTAAAGAAAATTCAGATGTCATGAGAAGTTCAATTTTCGTCATAATCTCTTATTGATGAGAGAACTTGTATATATATTTTTTTAATGGACAAAATCTCATTTCTATAATAATGTATTTCATGATTTTTTTTTTATGTCTGATAGAATATAAATATGATTATGTGATTATATGAATTTCACATTTAAATCTTACTATTTAAATAATGTCAATACGATACTTTACACACGAATTTAAGAATAAAATAATTTTATATATAAAAAAATTATATTTATAAGCGGCGTAGATAACACACCGAGTAGGATTAAGAAAAAAATAACAAAAGGTGAGATGATAAGGTAAAAGAGACCCCACCCCCTACAATAATGGTTTAACTTTAGGTTTGATTTAAAATCTACAAGTTTTAAGTCCTGGCTAGTAAATCATAGAAATGGAAGAATCAATTGTAGTATTATTATATGTGGCGATCAAAGGGTAGAGAGACCTTTATCTCCGATAAATAATGTTGGCAACAAAACAAAACATGTTTGGGTCCTTTTGGGGACCTATGGCAGAAAGAGTTGGGAGGTTCAATATAGCCATTATTAAAGCAAACAAGGAAATGGAATATATTCGAACATGAATGGAAAAGTTAACAATTGAAGCGACCCGCCCATATGATAACTTCCTTTCAACCAATTTATCAAGATCCAGAAGATTGAATTGAGCTACTTTTAGGTTAGTAGGGGAAGCTTCAATGGAATTATCAATTATTTGGTGATGTCAAAGAGTGCCCAACAGAATGGAAATGCTCATCATGTTCTATTGGTTGTATCAAGCATATGTCAATTGGAGATACCTCATAAGCAAAAAGTACCCAAATGAGCAAGATAATAATTTTATTAAAGAGAAGCTCAACAAACATAAATGAATTCTATAAAAGTAAACTAACAAACTGACGTGATTTCATGTGATCTGTTAGATTTACTTTATGATAAAAGTAATTTTACAACTTATGTATCACATCAAGTATTTTTTTGTATAATCCTTTTGTAATTAAAGTATTTCTCTTTATTAAACTAATAGGTAGTACAAGCGAGCTGGGGATGGAAACCTTTAATAAATATTCCAGTCTCATATTTCTTATTTCTTAGCATGAAGCCAAAAACCTATCACAAAAGAAGCCATGAGTTGGAATTACAAATTTACAATAATATATCACTGTAAGAAAGTGAATCCTTTAGATGTTAATAAGGATTATGCTTGTTCTACCCCAAATTAGTACATAATACCAAGTCTCGTCTCTAGATTTTAAGCACATCTACAGTGAGATATTTATTTATTTTTATTGGCACCAAGTGTCTTGAAATAGCATCCTGACTAATCTCTGGAATGTATAGGCTCTCGGCAAAAAGTTTCTCACAAGTACACGTCAGGTAATTCAAAAGAAAAAATCTCTAATCCGATGGCCCCTTTTGATTGTTTGTACCAAATGGGATTCGAATCTTGGACCTTAGAGAGAACATACCACAAAGACAAAGGTTTTTATCACTTGAGTCAACCTCTAGAGGTTCATTGAGCTATTCATGAAAAACATTTTTTAATTTCACATAACATTTCAGGATATGCACGATAAATTAACCATAAAGTGTTTTGCTCTCCATTGGCATTCCATTGTCGCCTTATTATTCAAGAATTAACCTGCATAAAGGTTATACCGTAAAATAATATTATGATCTATTAGAGTTATTAGGTTCTTATAGCAAATATTTATCATCAGGTTCTATAATATAATACAGGAAATGCATCCCTTATTCTATCTATGATCACATACACGAAACGCAAACCCATATCATTAACTCTTGCATAGGGCGCAATTTGCAGCTGATGGTTGAGTAATCACCCCTGTATTGTCCATTACAGATCGTAGTGTTGCATTTGTTTTGACTTTGCTAGCTTCCCTGCTTGTGTGCATGGGAAAGAGACCAATAATTGAGTAGTGAATAGAGAATACTCAATATTTATGAAATTGATTGGTGATTAGGGGTGTAAGGTATTTGGTCTGGACTGGAGAACTCGATCGGATTGGCCTGAAGTTGGGACCGGTCGGTCTTAGTCCAAGAAATTCTGTTTTTCTGATTTTTGTTCCGGTCTCGTAGTGAGGTTTTCCAAGACGGGACGGGATGGACTGACCAAATAGGAAAATATATGTTTTTAATTTTTAAATATATTTCATATAATAATTGTGAAATTATTTATGTAATTTTCATTAAACCTATCACCATTAACAATATAAAATTTTAAATATGCAATTACAAATATTATTGTAAATTGTAATTAACTAATGTATGGTATCAATTAACTAACCTATCACCAATTTACCATTAACTAATTATTAACATCTACATCCATGATCTTATTAAAAATATTAGATAAATTTTTTGTAAAATACCTAAATTGTAAGTAAATATAAAGCATGTATGGACGGGACCCTATGGATAATTCAATTATTTATACTTCATATACAAAATGTAAAAAATTTAATATAGCTCATTATGCATTAACTATCATAATACATTAACATACTCTAAATTAGTAACAAATTAACAATTACTATCATCAATATAATTATAATTAATTATTTTTTCAATAAATTAATTATATAATCCACATTAATAATTTACTTAATTTTAATTTAATAATTTAAATAAATTTTTT
>QEOT01006265.1:11037-33002 GCA_003123785.1 Pterocarya stenoptera
AAAGTGTTTTAAACATATAGTTACCAAACAGTAAATAACAATTTAATAGTAGAACTTATTACTTAAGTTATAAGTTATAAGCCCTAAATCTATAAGTTATATTTTATACCACAGTCTCAAACATATACTATGTGAAACCATTATTTATCTTAAAAAATTATTTATTTATATTATATTCTTAACAAAATTATAATTGCGTGTTGTACTAAAGTCTTAGTTCTTCGAAAATATATCATTGTCCATATCTTTATAACAAACAAAGCTTTGTCCCGACAGAACTACCAAAATTATCAAAAACATTTAGGATATTACTAGCGGGCCGCCCGTGTGTATTTAATTTTCTTTTCAAAATTTTCNTATCAAAAACATTTAGGATATTACTAGCGGGCCGCCCGTGTGTATTTAATTTTCTTTTCAAAATTTTTTTAACATCTTTGATTATTAAGAAAAAATTTAAAAAATATATAAAATTTCATTAATAGTCACTTCTTTAATCACTAACTAAAAATATAAAAAGTAAAAATAATCAAATAATAAATTTGACGAGCTCTACTTACATTTTCCAAAACATTATATTCTTGTCATTTTGTGAATTACGATGCTAGATTCCTCACGGGTGCTCTATCATGTCGAATTGCATCACAACCATTAAAGTTAGGAAAAAGCTTCAGGTCGGATATGTGTCAAACCCATTTTTACACCAACCAATAAAACAATAACGCTTAGGCACTCCATAGAAATTTTCATTACAGCCGCATACACTCCAAAACGTCTCCCCCTCCTTCTTTCTCTCCTCCGTCCCCCATATGCGAGACGCACGAAGCCCTAAAAGCCAAAAAAAAGAAGAAGCACGAAGCCAAAACTCCCTCTCCCTCCCCCATCTATGCCCGACGCCGAAGGAAAGTAGTCCCTGCAAAATCGTCTTCTGTTTGAAGCTCTCTCTCCCTCTCCTTCCCCATTTGCACTTAAGACGCCGAATGAAGGCCGACGACCTCTCTGCCAGTCAGCTCCTCCTGTTGCCGCCTTTGCTTCCTAATCAACACCTCTAAATCCTCTCTGTAATCATTGTTTTAGAGAACCGATCACAGCAAAACATCGAGCCCCATCTTTGAATAAGTATCGATACCAATGGCTCAAAATTTTACAGCAATGAAAAAGCGAGAAAAAAATCCTATGTGTATATTAAAGTATGGATTTCGAACTCATGGATTGCAATTTCTCAGAGAGAGAGATCAGAGTGGGATTGTACAGCAAGCATGACCGGGATGGGGAAAGAGAGGGAGAGAGAGGAGGGAGAGATCGATTGGGTGTATGCAGGTCCAATTCAATTGCTTTTAGCATGCTTACATGGCACTTGATGATTGGCCAGTGTGAAAATTAATTTCACACTTGATCGGCCTGGAGCGTCACTCTTAAAGTTAATGTCTCAACATAGCCACCTTTATTTACAAAACGTATATTTTGAGATGTGCAACTGCCCGATTTGGATTGTAGTTTAGATAAGATGAGATAATATAAGATATTTTAAATAGTAATAAAATTTTTTGAGATAAGATGAGATAAATAATTTGTAAAAAAAAAAAAATTTAGATAGTGAGATGAGATGAGATAGTTTTAATTTTTTGGGATTTGATAAATAAGTAGGTCCCATTTATCAGAAATGTTTGAGATGAGTTTGAAAATTTATAAATGAAATATAAATGAAATAAAGATGAAATACTAACCGTTTGGATGTCTAAAATCCTTTCATCCGTACAAATCAGATAAAATAAAACTATCTCATATGGCCATCCAAACCGAGCCTATGGTGTATTGTTAACAGGGTATCTCTTGTTCTAATAACTAAGCATTGGCACGTGTATTATTTTCCAACAAATGTATTCCCCCCTTCTCACCAAAATCAAAACAAAGAAAAAAAAAAAGACATGGCCTTCTTGTTGTGAAAATCAAAAGAATATGTGATTTTTCAAAAGGATGTTATTTGTTCTATGGTACTTTATAGGAAGTCGTATTCAAAATGGTGTTATTGCCTTTATTTTGTATAAAAATTTTAAAAATTTTTAATGATTATATAAAATGAGTTATATATATATATATTATCCAAATAACCCCTCGTGTTCCATTCAACTGGATCTTGGCCGCGGAGCCCTTATATAAAGAAGTGTACGGGCAAAACCCAATCCATCTCAGACATCTCACAGCCCACCACATCCCAAATTTTGTTGGGCTGGCCATTAATTGAATAATCCATTTTCAAAACTAAGTAGCTTCAATTAATTAATTAATTTTTTTTTAGATTTGAAAAATTAAATTGTTTTAAATTTTGTTATTTATCATCTATATATCACATATTAAAATTATTTTTATTTTTAATTTTTTTAATTTTATTGTTTCTAAACTAATTGAATTCTCATCATTCATACACCACGTATTTGGTAAGATAATAAAAATAAAAAATTATGTGTGATGTGTGGATAATGAGTATAAATTTTCAATTATTTTTTATTTTTTGTTTGAAAGTTCAGGAAGTTGTGATGATTAGTTTGAAAATATTTATATTTGAATAATATTTGAGAATGAGATGTAATGAGATAAAAATTTTAAAATGAAAACTTTTTTCAAACAAGTCCTTAATTCTTTGTTGATATTCTCGCAATTATGAACAAACGTTCCAGAAATCTCACAAAATTTGATAAATTAACAGTGTTAAATATGTATTACATTCTTTTGGATATGTAAAAGATATATTTTAAATTATTTTTTTAATCCACCGTTTACCTGCCACTTGCACGCCGCGCTTGAGCCTATGACCTCATATAGTGAATTCTTTACTTAGGGGCTAGGGGGCTAGGTTAGGTGATGTCCAAAAATGTGGTAAATCTCCTAGCTTATTGGACAGGCTTTTAGGGCAATTTCCTTACTGCAACAATATAAAAAAATGACTCCAACATGCCTAGGATGGTATATCTTGAGCTAGGAGAACGAAAGAAGTTTGAATGAATTAATAATTTTTTTCCTTTACTCCATTGGTTCGTTGTAATTAGTTTTAATGTCATTAACTTTAATGAATTTCTTCTATCATTAAACTATCACGCATATACGATATTCTTGTATATGCCCTATATATTTAGGCTCTTGATTGTTCTTATTATCAATAAAGTTTATTTACCTATAAGAAATGTTAATCGCTATTAGATAAAAAAAAATTGTTGGAACATTACTCTTTTTATCTTTATAAATAGAAGATATAAAGTTTGGCTATTTTTATAATTACAAATTAATTGGGAACGCAATATATAATAAAAGAAAATATATTTGCAACCGTAAATTGTGCAACTGTCGCGTAATCGCTTTGAAAAAAGTGAATAAAACATGTGATCCACGTGAAAAAAATAAATTTTTTAATAGTAGATTTCACTCTTTTTCAAAACGATTACGCGGCGTTTACGCAATTTACAGTTATATGTAGAAGTACTTATATAATAATCGAGTAATGCTACATACAGTCGTGGAATGTGCAAATGCCATGCAGTCGCTTTGAAAAAGAGTGGGGTCCACTATTAAAAAATTAATTTTATTTTCATGTGGGTCCCGTATTTATTCATTTTTTTTCAAAATGATTGTGCGGCACTTGTACACTCACGACTGCAAGTATCATTTCTCATAATAATCTTGCTTAAATATAAGGTCTCTTTTGAATACAGAAACATTCTTAACACATCTTATTTCATCTGATCATTATAATTTTTTTAAATTTTCATTAAAAATATAATAAACAATTCAATTTTTTCAAATCACAAAATAATAATATTTTAATAATAATTTATTCAACTCATCTAAATCTATTTCATTTTATCTCACTATCCAAATCAAGTCTAACTTATTAACAACCCCTATGCCATTAAATTATTTGGAAAAAGAAATTAAAAAAAGGGCAAAATATACAGCTGAGCCACCGGAAAAGTTTTTTCTGCCCAAAGTCTCAAAACCCGAATCGTATCATAAATGATAAATTTGTATATTCGGTCGTGTCAGCGAAGTTCCGTGGCTGAGAAAATAAAACCCTAGAGGAACTGCGAAATCAGGAAGGTCCAAAAGGGGAAAAAGAAGAACAAGGAGAGATAATAAGATAGACAAGACCGGATCGGAACCGACCCACATCCGCATCTCCTCCTGGTATGTACGTGGGGATTCATCATCTCCGCGATTAGGGTTGCGATTCTTCATAGATTAATCTTTTTTTGGCCGTTCTTCATAGATCCACCGATACCCCAATCTTTGTCAAATATTTAAATGGTTTCTTCATTTGAAACGCTCAACTTTCATTCGAATTGATTGGCATTCGATTTCACACGGTTTACTATTTATTTTCCCTGCAGTTGCTGTTTCGCACTTTTTAGTTGATTTCCTCAAAGAGAATATAAACACAGACATTTAAGTTTTGTGTGTCTATATATAATTGCTTCCAAATGAGAAACTTTTTGTAACACTCTTATAGTTTGTTATCTTGCAAGTTATAATTCCTTCTGATCTGATCTGTACGGACAATAACACATGGTAATAATATGCATGAATTCAGATGCGAGCTTAACCTCTATGCGAAATTTTTGAAAAATGAAAAGGAACGAAATAAGCCTGATTTTTTGCTCCCAAAAGAATGAAAAAGCAGCATGAGAAAGTTTTCTTTGCTGAAAAGAAAAGGTCTCTTAACATCACGAATCAAAAGTTCTGTAGCTATTGGCAGATGCATTGTCAAATAAGAAATGAGTGGCTCAGTGGAGTTATCAAGTTTTTTTGGTATGGCCCATCTTGTGTTGATAAAAAAAAGATGGAAAGAGAATTCTCCACTTTCTGGTACAGATGTTGATTTCTGATTGTCATGCATGTTTCTGTAACATTTGGATTAGAACTTGAGTGGTATCCTTCTGTGCATCACTCTGGATAATATTCTAGATTTATTAGCTGATGGTTTCTACAATCAAGATCCTCCCCTGTTTTGTGTTTTAAGAGAATTGGAAGATGGGTGTTACTGAATTTGTCGAAAGGGTTTGATTTGAGGATTTCGGTTGTGAAAGAGGGGCGGAGGTGAAGTCATGGGACTAATTGGTTCTTGGTTCATCATGGCATAACTGTTTCTGTTTGTGCGTATATTACAGGAGAGGTTTCCATACATTCTACTCCCGAATCTTCTGAACGACCTTCCAGAGCCTTGCAGGGCTGTAACGCTGAAGGATATTGCATGCGAGAAATGGATCCTGGTCGCTATGGTCTGCAGCAAGGATGGGATAATAACAGCGTAATTGTGGTTTCCTCCTTAATAATCACCTATGTGGGATGATAAAACAAGAAATTTTTAAGGGCACATGTGGTTGTCCATTTTTTCCGGCATCTCATCCCTAAATATGAGAGAAAGTCGTGGGGGCAGTGAGGATATGGAATGGATTTGCCTAAGCTCGTATCATGATTGATTATTTGTGGCTGACATAGGTTATTCTCTTGAATTCACAGGCTTTGGAGGGTTATGGTGCGGTACATGATCCAAACTACCGGTGAGTGCCGACTGTTTCTTATCATCATCACAAAAGTAATATAGTACTTGTGGGTAGGAGTTTTCACTTTAAAATATGTGAATGAGAAGTTCATTGTATGCTTTTAGTGGTGTGTATTTCATGTGTGATTTTACAACCAAACTTTTTTTTTTATTACCATTGTTTCTTATATTTACCATTTTTTGTGTTCTTTTATTCGCATTATTCGCATTATATCATATCACATTTTCTCTTCTCTTGCCTCCCATTTTACATTTTTTGTTTGTCAGGGTTGGGGTTGCCCATGATGAGAGGAGGTTTTTAGATGAAAGATATTCTAGAGAAAATGTTAACCAGAGAAGTGTCTTCCATCGTGACATTTTGGATAGAGAGAGCTATCCATCACCACCTCTTGCTACTGGTATTTGGCCACCATCAAGGCGGCGAAGTTATGAAGAAGAATATCCTCTCGACAAGGAATCTAGGCGTCATGAGAAACTGTACAATTCATACCATGAGATGGATACCTTTCGTGATCATGAGATCAATACCACTCAGAGATTTGAGAAGTTTGGGGATGGGTATCGCGGTGTTGACAACTTTCGGGATCACGCAGCTGACAGGCCTGCAAGGTTTGGGGGACGTGACCGTGATGATTATGCTTATGATGACTATGATTGTAGGTCCCGCTTGTCCCATCAAAGTAGGGAGGATAGCCATGAGAGGGACTATGAATATGGTCGACATAGTTATGATTCCGATTATGACAGAGGCAGCAGGAGAGATGGTAATTGGAGGCGGCGTGAATCCCATGATAAGAGATGTATGAGTCGGGATAGAGATCCAAGTCCACATAGAAGGCATGAGCGCTCCCGGTCTAGGGGGCGTGATGACCGTCCTAGATCGAGGTCTCCTCGAGGACGAAGCCATGGTCAAACTCATCGTGAGGACAGCTATGATGATGATCGACATGAAAGGTCAGATAGACGAAGGGAGCGTCCAGAGAAGCGTTATCGTGAGCAATATTCTCCGGTATGCTTTAACTGTTCAACATGTATTTTGCATTTTATTTAGTGTACCTCTGATTTTTTTCCTGCTAGAACGCTTAAGTGAGAATCCTGTTGTCGTGTAGGCCCCATCTGCCACTGTTGTCGTGAAGGGCCTCTCACAGAAGACAACTGAGGAAGATTTGTACCAGATCCTTGTAATAGTTTGACATTTTTTCGTTCTGAATTATTTTATTTTTCTTTCAATCTATTCTCTGATCAAAACTCCTTTTGTGTGACTATCAGGCTGAATGGGGACCACTTCGTCATGTCCGTGTGATCAAAGAGAGAAACTCTGGGATCTCCCGTGGATTCGCTTTTATTGATTTTCCTTCTTTGGTACTCTAATATGTAACCTCTTTAATTTTTAATGTTTTCATACAAAATAATAGTTTTCATGGGAAGTTATTGTTCTGGAACAGGAAGCAGCACGTGCAATGATGGACAAGATCGGAGATGATGGTCTTGTTGTGGATGGAAGGAAGCTTTTTTTTGAGTATAGGTATTGTTTTTGTGGTTCATGTTATTCTATCTGATGTTATTTATGACAAAATCTTTACGCTTAATTGCATATAAAAAATTCAGTCAGGAGCTCAGGCCGGGAGAAGTCTGGATGAAGTTTAATTTTACTGTGGCAATTATGGTTACAGTTGAATGTATTTTCCGCTAGTGTTTCTTTTGTTGTGTTGAAAGTAATACTGCACATCTTAAATGCATGCCAATTTTATGGTTCATCTTTTGTTGCTATTATACTTGGTGAACCATGTTTTGTTGCAGTAGTAAGCCAACTGGTGGGGTAGGTGGACCATTTGATCAAGACAATGCTGTGAAATCAGGACACTTTAACCATAGAAGCATTACAGTACCATCTGATTGGATGTGCAACTTTTGTGGCTGTGTCAATTTTGCTCGGCGAACGTCTTGCTTCCAGGTTTTTACACTTTATTGGTTTTTATCAATCTGTTTCTTTTCTTGTTTTAGGGTGATGAAAGAACATTTTTATATAAAAGTCAACTCACATGGCAGTTGTGAATCTACATTCTGTAGTTCTATAACAATCAGCCTATGTGGCGTGACAGTCCAATGCTAGCTATATTAAGGTGGCGAGCACACTTGAATTGACGTGGGGACCATTTTTCAGGAGACAGTCAGGAATCTCTTATGCTCCGATGATACTTTATTTTGGGTGTTTTATGTCATTTTAATTTTGTTTTATTTTACGAATGCCCCAAATGGATGTTGAGGACTACTTTGTCAGTTTTATCATGATGCTGTTCACGTGTCTTCTACCTGGTGGTTCATTAAACCTAGTTGGTGCTATTAAGTTCTGGTGCTCAGAGCCGATACATGAGGCATGAACTAATTATAAAACATGTAGAATATAGGCTTGTAATAGACATCTTTGATATCTAAAATTTTATTTCGATCATATTGGTTGTTACATTTTCTTGTGTTTGCTGCAGTGTAATGAGCCTCGTACTGATGATGCTCTCCCGACGGATAGTGCTTTATCAATTCCGGCATCCCTAGNTTTTTTTTTTTTTTTTTTTTTTTTTTTTTTTCTTTTTTTGTGGGCACTTCAATTTATAACTTGATGTAATTGTGTTCAGGTCCTACTCATGTTTTGGTTGTCCGAGGATTGGATGAAAATGCTGATGAAGAAATGCTCCGTTATGAATTTTCCAAACATTCTCCAATTAAGGTGCCCATGTGCTGAGCAAATAACTAAAAATATCTGTTTACTGTATATTTTTTAACTAGAAGGCTGCATCACCCATCCCCTCAACTCAGTCCTCCTAAGCATTTGCAAATAAGTTTTATTGATCTTAACTTGCAGGACCTTCGTCTTGTCAGAGACAAATTTACTCATGTATCAAGGGGATTTGCATTCGTACATTTTCATTCGGTATGCTTATCTGGTTAATTATGTTGTGCTTTCCCTTAATTGATGTTCCAAGTGTGATTTGATGTTTTGGTCTTCTAAAACATATTATGAGGGATGGCATACACACACGCTGTTAAAAGTAGAGAACTCAAATTAATGTTTGATAAGATTATATATTCTTAAATCTACTAGGTGCTTTGAACCTATTTTAAGGTGGAGTTAAAAATCTATGACAATTCAGGTGGAGTTCATTCTAATTTAGGATGGTGCGCATAGTTATTTAGATATTAGTTTTTTTTAGCTGAATAGAAAGAGTAAGAGGGGGTAACTGGAGGTGGCCTCCTTATGTGGATGTGACCATAGCAGGACCTTACCTGTTTGCAACCAGACAAGAGGGGCCTCGATGGTGGGAAGCCGCAGGCACTTCCTCAAGTCAGGTTTGATCAGTACCTTAGACCCCAGCCCCACTAGAGAATTCAATGAATTTTTAGGTGGACAATACTAACAGTCTAAGGCGAATCTATTCAGATTCGAACCCAGGATTTAGTGCATGCCAAATCACATGGGAGTAGCCCAAGGACCATTGAGCCACCACCCTTGGTGGCCTTAGATGTTTGGTTGTAAAGGAGGAAAAGGAAAGGAACCTTGCAAATCCTTAAATTGAATGATGGAACCACTGTTTAATTTGGTTTGTGGTTCAGATTGACTGGTAATTGTTTTTTTTTCTCCTTTATTTTCCTCTAATGTTGGTACTTTTGGTACATGGAATATGCAATTGTTCTATGCAATCATGTAGTTAACATGAGTACTGCTTGCAAGGCAGGTGTTAATCAGACTACAAATTGTACAAAAAAAACGAAGACAAACTTCTTGTTGGATAGGAAGGAGGATAAAATAGGATTTTTTCATCCAAAATCTATGACAAGTCAGATGGGCATTCTAGCTGAATGTTTCTTCTCGGGTCATGTCCTAGGTGTATCTAGGTCCTTATGCTGGAACTTTCACTCAAAAAAGTACTCTGGGCACTCCATTCTCCTGAAGGCCTGTAGAAGTGCTCGCAATCCCTCCCTCCCCCCCCCCAAAAAAAAAAGAAAAAAGAAAAAAGATTTTGTGAAGAAAGAAGGTTGGTTACCAATTTCAGGTAGAGAATCATTGCTTTGACTTCTTGTAGGTGGAGGATGCGACCAAAGCTCTTGAAGCAACAAATGGAACAACTCTCGAAAAAAATGGGCAGATCTTGAGGGTTGCATATGCAAAAAGCATCCTTGCTCCAGGATCAGGCTCATCTGGACGTTCCCAGTCAAGTAGCCTTGCTGCTGCTGCAATTGAGGCAGCAACATTTTCTCAACAGGTGCTTATACACAAGTGTGCACGAGCTTGTACTTTTACTTTGACAGTATCTATTTATTTACCCATACATTAATCTGTCACTTGATTTCTCCTGTTTTGTTTTTATCTTGTATCTTTAGAAATTCAGCACTAGATTAGGTTTCAGGATGGTTCCTGAAGACTTCTTGGAGACGGTTATATGTTTAGGAATTTAATTGTTGTTTGGTATTAAAACAGAGTATTGAAGGAGAAAAAAGAAGAGAGAAAGTATAGACAATCACATCTAGGTTTCTTAAGCAATCATACCTAGGAAGGATAAGGCAATAACACCCTCAAGCTTTTAGAAAACTGATGGAGTTTTGTGGAACTTGGTCAATGAATTTTGACTTGGCAAGCTAAACATTTTTCCAATATGGACTAATATTCCTAACTGAAACAGAAAAGTCATCTAAAAGAACTCCTAAACTGAGTTGAAAACTAAAAAAATAAAACAGAGGATGTCCCCAATGCAAAATAAAATAAATTATAAGTCACGGGCCTTTGCTACAACTCATTCCGGAAAAAGTTGGAAAATTTAAGATTGCCCCTGATCTTTTTTTTTTTCACTGATTACAAAAACTAAAGGATACTACAAAACAGCGCCAAGTAGGCCTCACCTTGAAACAATGCCATCACATACAATCTTTTGGTATTTAATCTCGTTTTTTCATTGTGGCAGAACTCTAGTCTTTTTTTTTGTTTTTTGATAAGTAAGAGTAAAGAACTCTTAGGGCTAGTTTGGGTAGTGGAGTATTCTATCCACTACTATTTATTATTTTATTATTACTATTCACTACTATTCAATATTCTATCATTACTTTTTCATTACTATTCACAGAATATCTGAGATCACCTCATTACCCAAACGCAACTTTAGTCTTTATATGATAAATGTGCCACAACAAACAAGTGAAACTAAGTGGTTCGATCAAAATTAATTGTTGTTTTGACTGTTATGTTTATTTCATACGAGAAGAATTTATTCTCGGCTAGCTCCATATAAGTTTTAGCAGAGGTATCTGTCTGCCTCAAAGCCCTGTTCAGAAATAGTAATGAGTTATAAAATCAGACCGACGTTAAGGGTTGAGTTTATTTTGCCCTTGCCCCTCCCAAATGATGTTTGACGTGACACATGTTATTACAGTCTTTCAAAATGCCACTATGTTAACGGAGAAAACTCATTCTTGAAGGGGTTCACCATCAGTCTCCCCCTTGTATCATTAATAGACTGTAGGAATCACCAAGGGAGTCGTCTACCCTTCCCTGCAAAGTAGCATAATCTTTCTAAAGCATTAGGCTGAGACATATTGTAGCATATGGACTTAATACTTGTGCTGGTTCTGTAATCTTATAGAATTGCTTTGATATGATTGCATTCTTATGCTCCTTTCTTTTTGACCTTTCAGTATGATGCTGTTGGATGGGCACCAAAAGAATATAACCCAGATGACAAACAATCAACCAGCAGGCAGGAACAAATTGGTGGGGAGCTTCCAGATCAAAATAATGGTTCGGCTCCACAATCTGGATTTGTGTGGGATGAGGCATCTGGTTATTACTATGATGCTGCTTCTGGATTTTACTATGATGGAAACTCAGGTTTATACATTTTCTAATTTGAAGCAGTAATCTGAATCCTTTTGCACTTATTATGGCGAAAATGGGAAAAAGATGATTATGCTTAGATGGACCTTTCCCTTTCTTGTTTTTTGGGTTTCATTCTGCTCTCTGAATAGATTTGGTCTACATGGCTGTTACATGCATTTTTCAAGTCAGTCTAATGTCGGGTTGATATCATAGTGTAATGACTCTCTCTCTCTCTCTCTCTGTGCGCGCACATACACAAACACTGTATGGACATGCATTCAGTGATATGCACGCATAATACAGCGTTCCAAGAACCATTTTTGAGGGTGCTTGACTATTTTCTGCACAGTTACTGCCTTACTCTTTAGATTTTCAAGGGTTATTAGTGGATTAACTTAAATAAAGTGACCTTTTGCCCTATAGATCTATGGCCTCAAGATTCCTTACTTTCTGATGGTTCTTTCTTCTTGCTGGAGTTGTGTTGTTTGTTGTTTTTTTTTTGTGTATGCATAATATGGTGCCCCTGGCCATGAAGCTGTAGAATGATCATTTACTTCCTTAAGATATGAGTGTCTCTCTAGCATACAAGTACTTCCCTCATTTATACTTGTGTGCTGGTGTTGCAAACATAATTATGTTTATATTATATCCTTGGATGTATCTGTACGTTTGGCCAATTTTATCAAAGGTGAGCATGTTGAAATGTGTAGATGCCGCTAGGTGCAAACCAGATGTCTTGTATATAAGACTTCATTTAGAAGTTTTTGGCCTGTCTAGGACACAACGCACAAGATGGAATATCTTGCTTGACTTAGGGTCTGACAGCAAGCCAATCAATTTAGTAGTGTCCATGCTATGCAGTGAGGCAATGTATTACTGCTTGCAGTGCATATGTATGCAAACTGCAGTACCTGTAGTTTATAATTTGTTGATACACTGGATCATTGTTATCTGCAGAATGTTAAATATGTTTTGATGTGTATGCTAATAGTATGAATTTTAGTTTTAATCACTCTCTGAAATTGTTTTTTGGAATCCGGCCTTTTATATTCTATGCAGGGCTCTATTATGATGGTAACAATGGAATTTGGTATACATATGACCAACAAACTCATCAGTACATCCCTTGTGCTGATCAGAACGACAACAAAATTTCTGGTAACCAATCTGAGCCCCCCAAGGTATCATATGGATCCAGTAATAGAAAAGTGATCATCTCTGCTCCAGCTACAACATCAGTTGAGAAGACTGCCTCATTGCCAGATGCAGTACAGGCTGCAGCAACAGCAGCAATAGCTGCAGAGAAGAAAGAGAAGGAGAAACTAAAAGAGATTAAACTCGCTTCAAAGAGCAGCCTTCTGGCTAATAAAAAGAAAATGAATAATGTATTGTCTATCTGGAAGCAGAGGAGTCATGAAGGGCAAACACCTCGTGCAGCTCTCGATGATAATCAACTATCTGGGTCAGCTGATGATAGGCCCTTTTCTGTTGGACAATCTGCAAAGAGCAAGTTTAAAACCGATGTACTGTCTACAAAAGATAATTCTATGCCCAGTTCAGGAACTACCACCACCACCTCCATGGCTCAGGCTGTTGGTTTGGAGTCTCCAGTGAAGCCTAGACCTGTGAGTAACAGCTTAGGGGGGACTGTGATGGGGGTTATTAGGGGTTCTGGAAGAGCTACAGTGAGATCCGAAACGTTGTATTCTGGATCATCTGCTGGAGTTTCCACTTCAACTGTCCCTGCAAATGTTGCTGGTTTACCTTTATCAACAAATGTGGATGTATCTACGGGTCTTACTCCATTTAAAACAGATGCATCTGCATTGGGTACCTACACCTCACCTGCAGCTGCTGGGGGTGGCAAGAGGAGGTTTTCTGAAATGCCACTTAATGCAGCTTCCACGTATAAGGAGCAACCTCAAACGACCTACAGGGATCGTGCAGCTGAGCGAAGGACTTTGTATGGTTCATCTTCTGTTGGAGAGGATCTGCATGACCTGGGATTTAGCGATTCAAGTAAGCTTTGCTCTGAAATTTATCTTTTAGTTGCATGCCTTTGATCCTGTCTTATGGGTTCATGTTATAAATGTTTGTTGTTGCAAATGATTGCTAATGTATTACATGGAAAAATGCTCCAATATGTTTGGAAATGTTACACTTCGTCCCTTTTGACATTTGTCTTTGCAATTAGCCCTGGCCCTGGGACGTCTGCCAAATATTATTGTTTCCCACATTGGTTATCAAAGTTTACGATCCATTGCTTCTTATCTTGTAATATTTGTTTTGATTTCTGATAAATCCGGTCTCTTTACTGTTGATGAACATCCAAGACCGAGATTTTTCATCACGGAAGGGCTCTATGGATTCAATGCCTTTCCCCCCTGGTGTTGGTGGAGGACGTTTATTCGGAGATGGTAATGTTAACAGTTATGAGGTTATTACTCCAGACAAAGCAATTGATGAAAGCAATGTGGGTAACCGGATGCTCCGCAACATGGGCTGGCATGAAGGCTTGGTATCGATTCCTTCTTTTCACTTGTAATAATTACGAACCATTGAAGAATTGGCTATATGCAACTAAAATATGCCTTCCATATTTGATTGAAATGGTTCTTAACAGTAACCTTATTCTTGTTTTTGGTAAAACACAGATTTTATTTAACTTTTTTAGAAAAGAGATCCATATATTATTTGTGAGCGGTTTGTTGCAGATGTCATCATACCCTTAAATAAAGATCTTTTCTTTGGTGTATTCAAGCATCTTTTATTCTGGTTACAATCCTTTTTTTTCCCTCTTTTTCTTTTGTTTGAAGCAGCAAGCTTTGTATAAGTGGCGTCTTGTACTTGTTTCTAACTTTAGGCACCTCAAATCCGATAGTACCAGTGGCCACTTGGTCTTTGAAGCATTAAATTGGTGCAGGTCCTGACACATACATACTGGGGACATCTTTTCTTGTGTTGGTATTGATCTGGTGTGTGGCACGCAGGGATTAGGGAAGGACGGGAGTGGAATGGTAGAGCCAGTCCAGGCACAAGCCGTAGAACGTAGAGCAGGACTTGGGAGCCAGCAGAAGAAGGTTGATCCTAGCCTTGAGGTGCAGGCTGGGGATAGTTACAAAACCTTAATACATAAGAAGGCGCTTGCCAGGTTTCGGGACATGTCGTAGCTGGATATGCCGCAATTGAAGCTGCTTATGGATTGCAGGGAGCCGACACAAAAACCATGCGAAAGGGAGACTGTGGCAGAGCTTTCAAATTGGTTAGAAAATGTGGTGTGCATGGTGGGGTAGGCGTTTTTGTCATGCAGTAGTGGTTAAAGGTGTCGTCCGACTCATTTTTATCTTGTACAAACTCGCTTTCCAGAGGTTGCGAAATTCTAAAATATATTTCAAAGCTCTGAAATTTTATTCTTCTTGTTAGCGTGCGCTGTTGACCACTTGAAAAGCGACATTGCTGTTTGGAAAGTAATCCTCTTGACATGGACCTATGTTGGGCCTTATGGTTGCGGTATTTCCATGTACGCGTTTAATACAGAAGTCCCAAACCCATATCAAAAGCATTTTTTTTTAATAATTATTAGGCAGAAAAACTAGCAGGGGTAACGAGATTTGTATTGTAATATTGTTCATTGCCCGACATAATCTTTTAGCAGTAAAGTGTTGGGAGTAGGCTGTCACATCGAGATGAGACAAGTTTGGAGAGTGAAATAAGGTGATATTTTTGTGAATCGTAGTGAAATAGTTTGAGATATTATTTTACGGGGTTTTGAAAAATGAGAGAAAAAGTTGAATAAAAAATATTATAAAATTAAAATATTGTTAGAATATAATTTTTAATATTAGTTTGTTTGAAGATTTGAAAAAATTGAATTGGTTTGTATTTTTTGCTTGAAAGTTTGAAAGTTGTAATGATTAATTTGAAAGTATTTGTGTTTTAGTGATGTTTGAGAAAGAGATGTTTGAAACTTTTTCCAAACAAGCCCTAGTCCCTGTTTGTATTACAAGAAATTTTTATTTTATCTCATTACATCTTATTTCAATATCAAAATACTATAAGCATAAACACTTTTCAATTTTAAATTTTTAACTTTTCTATCTAATTATTAGAACTTTTCCAACTTCCAAATAAAACATAAAAAACAGTTCAACCTTTATAAATCCTAAAACAAACAATATATTAAAAAATCATATTCTAATAATATTTTAATTCAATTTTTTCTCTCATTCTCAAAATCCTGTAAAATATTTTAACTAAAATTATTTTACTATTATTTACGGATAATCTCATTTCATTTGAGTATCCAAACGAGATATAATGCTATTTATCATCTTCTGTTTATCTTTTTATTATTTCGTGATGTTGCATTAAATAATTAGAAAATAATTTGTTATATTTTACTTCTACCCAAAATTTAATGTCACATATAGGCATCTTGAAAGGATGATAGTTAATGCTCCGTATGGATAAGTGAAAGTGTTTTATCTTATTTCATCTCATCATTAAATTTTTTCAAATTTTCACATAAAATATAATAAACAATTAAATTTTTTCAAATATCAAAATAATAATAATATCAAAAAAATAATATTCTAATAATATTTTATTCAACTTTCATCTAAAACTATCTCATCTATCTCAGAATCCAAACCGGACATAAATTTTTACTTCTATCGTATAAGTCAAATCATGACAAGTCAGCAACACATAAATGACATTTTTTCTTATCTAACTTCAATTTGATTAAAGGATATACATATGTATAGTTAAAAGGCCGGATAATGGACCACAATGGCACAATGATTCTAACAAAACAATGGAATTAAGGGTATCTACAATAACAACCATACGTTAGGAGTCCCGTTCCACTCCAGCCATGCATGTAAATCAAACCGTTCAGAGTCCCACCCCACTTCGGTAATGAATGTAGTAGATGTAATACACAGATTATATCCCATCCCCGAAAATCTTTCTTCCCGCCTTCGCCCATTCTCGTGATCTAGTACCGCTTCGGCCCTTGCTCTTTGACACAGCTCTATCCTTGTCCGCTGATCAGCCACTTTGGTTACTGGTTTCGTGCATACTTGCATTAACCCCTTAAAAGAAACCGTACCCAAAAGTATGCACATGCTGAGAAATGAACTTTTAAATAAGAAACTAGTTTTGTATGCACAGAAGCGACCAAGTGACTCATATTTCAGCCGAGAAGAATTAGAAAGAAAACAAAAGCTAATAATGAGGGTAAGGCGAGAGACTATCATGCATACACGAAGAAATGGGCGTATATCGTTTAACAATTGGAGGTAAAAACAGAACAACTCGATGATAATTTGCTCCAACCATTCTCTCTCTTGCCCACTAAACTGTACCCAGATCAGCCCCTCGGCCTGCTAAAACTATCAGCAAGCAGCAGGAAATTGCTAGAGGGAAACTACGTCGAGGGACGCTACAAGCAAAGCTGGATACGTTTCTCGTCCCCCTCTTGACCTGTTATTGTTGAGGACTGGATGTCCCTCTCTGTCATACATCTTTTGTATGGTGCAAACCCTTTCACACACTTTTCAGGGCTCTTTCTTGGCTCAGAGAAAGCTGATTTTTCACTTGGTCTTAATTCGAAAACTAGTCCTCCTCCTTGATTCTCATTTCCAAGGATAATCGGCCGACTCTGGGTCTCAGCTTCTGAACATTTATCACCATTTTCCTCATCATTTACTGATCCAGTGTTTGAACCAGTACAGGACCCTTCCTTCTGAACTTTATCTTGGACTTCTCCTAGATCAGAGTCCACATATGCTTTCGATGGGCCCACCTTATGGAATGGTAGAAAAGGAAATGGTAAACCCCCATAAAAGGTCCACCATGGCATATGAGCAGCTGTACTATCTTCTACACAATTTGAGCTTTCTTTCTGGCATTGCATGAAAGAGAGGGCACCCTGTGTGACATGGGGAAAATGACTCCAAACACGTTCCGATTTCCCCGTTATGGATTTCACGGGCAGACTGTTCACTGGTAATGCTTGCACAAATTTTTCGCTTTGCATGTCAGCTGGCATGGACTTGTCAGTCCCCATGCCATGAGAAGATGGCCCAGAATTTGTAACTAATACAGTCCTTCCAAAAATCTTCAGATACTGGGGTGACAATTCCTCCAACGTACCTTCATTAGCACAGGCATTTCCTTTTGGAAGTAACTCACGTTTCTGGGATTTGAGATCAACATCATAACAATATAAAAGTGATATACAAGGTTTCATTGAAATTTATTGATTTGGACTAAGCAAGTACCGTAGGAAGTTGCGCATCAGAAACTGAACTTAGTGTCATTAGAGCTGGTGATGGAGATGCACTTCTCTCAGTCGATTGGTTAGGTTCTGGTAGTAGTACTAAGCCACCAGATTGGACACTGGCTGCAGATGAAAGAGGGGAGAAGCTGTCATTAGGGGTATCTGAACCTGCTACATATGAACCGATTGCAGATAATACAGTGGTTGGAGATTGTTTTTCTTCTTCTGAAACTGATATATTTGGAGATGTGGCCCTTATTGGCTGTTTCAGGGTGGAGGTTTCTTTATTAGACCTAATTACAAGTTTCCTTGGGTAAGGATGCTTGGGCTTTCGTTTTGGTCTAGGAGGAGGAATTTCAATGGGCTCAGAGCTAATGTTGCCACCATTAGAGTCACGAACGACCTATTGTATAGATCAAGAAAAAAAAAAACGGAGTCAGAACAGCACCAAGGATGAATGTGAACCCATCTAGAAAGTTTGCATACCTTGGGCTCCATAAAAATTTAACTTACTTTAATAGGTAGGAAGTAGATATACTATGGTAGAGAATGGGTACTGGAATAAGAGCAGTAAACCTTAGAGAAAAACTTCTGAGCATGACTTCGAATCTGAACTGCAGTCTTTGTGCCCAAGTGTTCTGTTACAGAAACTGAACAATATAAGCAAATAATAACAGTAAACAAATTTTGATTGAGATATAAGAAATTTGCATCAAACTATACCCTCTATCCGTGGCCAAGATCGTCCATACAGCTTTAAAGCATCAAGAAACTTTTTATGCTCTTCCTCTGACCATCTTTCTCTTTGTTTTGTGATTGTGTATTGTTTCCTTACCTATTGAGAAAGTAACAATGGATAGGTAGAAAAGTGAGCACTAGAGTCATCAAATCAATTGATTCTGTGGACAGAAGAAGTGCATGAAGAATGCAGAAAAGATACAAACCTTGGGAGCACAACCATTCCCGCAAGAAAACTGATCTCTAAGTTTGGTGCCAGTTACAGAATGTAGGCCAGAATTCAAAGACATTCCATTGCTTGCCTGAAGAAGAGAATGTGATAGAATACCCACACTTTGATCCTATAGCCAAAGGGGGGAACAAATGGCATCAAAACGAATTCCCTTTGTTTCCTTCCAGCAGATAAACAAATATTTGCAAATTTTTAAAGAGGCGGGAAGAAAATCCCTTCTTCCCACACCACCATCTGATGGCAATTGAAAATTTTGAACTGCCAAATCACACACATTCTAATAGCAAGATTATATAAACTGCTAATGAATCTAATAATTTTTAAATGCGTAATGAATCAAATAATTATGTTTGAGGAAAGCAGAATATTTCAGAATAGCCAAACAAGCCCAAAAGTGATTCAACAAACTAGAAGATCCTGCTGCAGTTTGCAGTTACTACCCCAAGCCAACAATTAAAGCAAAAATATATAAATAAAAGTTATGTTTCACTGTTCAAGGAGCTGACTTACTTTACTGGTAGGAAACTTTAATTGACAATTATTTTATTTTACTTTTACCTGATAAAAGTTTTTTGATCAGTAAATAGGAAATTTTATTAGAAAGACTGCATGACAAAGAAATAGGGAAGAACCCAACAAAAATGTCGAACTGAAAACACGAGAGCTGCCATAATGGATAAATTGATGAGAAAATGACATCATTTCATCACTTAAAATAACAGAAAATACGAGAGAGAGAGAGAGAGAGAAAGAGAAATTTCAAACATAAACTGCTCAATTCGTCCAATGATAGTTCACTTTTAGGGAGAGCAAAAACTTTCATCCATAACATATAAGCCTCCTTTTAAATTAACTTCTTCAGATCATAATGTTATAGCTCCAAAAAAAAACAAAAGCGTGTTTGTTTATAGCCCAAATGAATAATCATAATCAGAAAGTCTTGACAGGGAAGCTGCAGTTATACTTAAATAATCAGAATTCAAGTATAATTGTTAATAGAAGACTATAAGAAGTGAAATTGCAGAAATATGTACTTTCTACTTGCTGACACCACATATCAATACAGAATAGTAAGATCATAAGTTCATAATAAATTTTTTATTGAAAATAGTATAGATACCTGAACAGCCATAGCAGCAGCAACCTCCAAAGTTACCTTGGCTTAACAGAGAGGAGCACTCTCTTTGCCTTCGCTTCTCCACAAAACAGATTTATCTCACTCCTTTTGCCCGCAGAACAAAAAATGTTCATAAATTTAAGACTCCAAATAAATTAACACCAAATCCTACGTTCTCTCTTCAGTTTCAAGCTGGTTCCGAGCTCGGAGCTCTCAACCCCAGAATTGCACATTCCAAAAGCCTTCAAGCCCCATTAGTTACAAACAAAATAACCCCGATTCGAATTGGCAACAACACAAATTCAACGCGAGAGCAACCAAAGTTCGCGAAATTTACAGTTCTATAGAAAGAAAACTAGAGAGCGAAAAAAAATCGCCTCTTACATGGTCACGCAAGAACAAACGGTGCCACGGACAAAGAAGAAAATTTAGCACAAAATAAAAAAAAGACCCCACCAAGAAACTGTCTTTCGAAATGGTCTTAGAAAATAAGGAGGAGGGTATTCCGATCATCCGAGCTTCCAAATATCCTCATTTCCTCGGTGCAATCGTCCCCGGAAAACAACTCGATGAAAAAAAAAGGACGGAGAGAGAGAGAGAGAGAGATGGGTAAGTGAATGAACAGTTTGGTGGGCTGTGATCGCGAAGGGAATAAGAAGAAAGCAGAGGTCGCCACGTCAGAAGCTAATTTTTCTCTTCAAGAAGAACGCTCGAGAAGTCGATGGAATCTTGTGGCTCACGTCGCATGAAGGTCCCGATACGTGGCGATTATTTGTCATGTCTACCGCTTTTTATTGCGCTGCCTATTTCTAATTCGTTCGTGTGAGGAAATTTTAAAAGCTAAAAGGATAATTGAGACAGCATACCATACTCGCAGGATGTGGAGTTGAGCCTTCTACTCGCCCTTGATTGAGCGGCCCACGCATCATGTCTTTTCTACCAAAGAGAAAATTTTCAAATAGACAACTCATATAATTTTTTATAAAAATATATATCACACCTTTAAAAATATAACAAAATTATTTTTTATAAGCGAGACTTATTTTTTTATAAAAAAATTATATGAGATTTGTTTATTTAGAACGTATATCTATCACTACTCTATACAACAAATAAATTATATATTAGCTTATTTCACAATTTCTAATATTTTATTTATTATTAATTAAAAGAATGGTAAATATCATTTATAGACACAAATGGAGATAATGAAAAATAACTTATATAGTTTCAAAATGTGAAATTTTGAGTAGTTTTTATAAAAGAAAAAATAATTCAATTTTGATAATATTTTTTTAAAAGATTGTGAGAGACTTATATACTCTTAAACTATATCTAGAACATTACTTTAAGGACAATATCAAAGTAAAAGAAATATAAATATCATTATAATTTATGAACATAGTTTTCTTTAGTATTATTGAGCAAATTAGGTGGAAAATTTTGTTCCTAAAAGTAAATTAAGTGTGACTAAAAAGTGAAAACCCCAATATCATCATATATTTAAAATAAAGTTATAAAAATCATAAAAAAAGATCGTGCATTGGGGCACTCTTTTTGGAAAAGCCAATCTACAAAGAAAATATTTCTTAATTAAGATAGAGTATAAAGAAATAATTTGTTTATAAATATATTTTTTGACATAAATGGTTTGCCTCATAATAATAAGTATTGATATTTTTTTTTTATAATTATAACATATTCTACAATAACAATATATTGGCACATTAATTTAAAAATAATAAAACTTAAAACTATAATGGCCAAACATCAATCGAACTAAATCCGCGAGTACTCACAGCAAGCAAGCGGAGGTGGGGGGATGAATTGTCCGTCCATAATTATTTTGGATTTTAACAGGGACAGAGATGTCCGAAACAAACGTATCTAATCGACAGCCGAATAATTTCGACAACGATATTTTGTTATGAGGATTTTCCTTTTTCTGAAAATTAAAAATAAAAACTAAAATATCTACAACAGCCTCTAAAACCATGACTTGTGGAATCAACAGTGAGTAAAGCTTGTAGGTGGACTTTTTGACCTTTGCGCTTTTTTCGCCACGTCATCGACACTCGCCCACCTCCATGTGCGCTTTGCCGATGCAATTGAGATCAAAGGGATATGGATGCTTTTGGATCACTCCAAAATAATAAATAATTTTTATAAAACATAAAA